>JANAVB010003398.1:30427929-30738424 GCA_029216955.1 Iris pallida
TTGGCAAATTTTAGTTTGAATTTGGAGGCAATATAAACTAAAGTGTCTTTCAGTATCCATCATTCGAGCTCAAGTATATTTCAAATACAACTCTTAAATGCTAGAGACTTGTAGTTTATCTTGATAATTGCAGTTTAAATAAGGCTAAATTGTAAATTACTCCCAAACCAAAAGGAAAGTGAGACTATATTTTTGGGACGGAGGATATATATTTTTCACTAGTCTACATGCAAGATTTTTTGAGTTCGATTCTCCATTTTGAGCATTTACTTTTGTCAATACTAATTTTTAACATGATTATTTTTTTATAAATAAAATGGACTGTGATATAATGATGCCGAGACGGCTCACTTCTGAGATTTCGATTTCCAACACAGATTTTACCAGTTAATACAACATCTCAGTGTAATCATATCCAAGAGATTTCGCCATTTCCCAAAGATTTTACCTTATTCAAAATGAATTCTCCGTCCTATATGGACCATTCTCCGTCCTACCTTATCATTCTCCGTCCAACTTTCCGTATTCTCCGTCCTAATGTACCATTCGCCGTCCTAAATGTACAATTCTCCGTCCTAAATGTACCATTCTCCGTGTTAGAAGAACGGAGAATGGCCATTAACAGCCAAACAGCCAAACTAATTCATAGCCTTCAAAACCAATTTATATAGATTCAAAACAAAACTAAACAGCCAAACTATTTAAAATTCACAACCCTACACAACAGTCCTAAATGTACCATTCTCCGTCCTATATGGACCATTCTCCGTCCGACATCTATCATTCTCCGTCCTACATCTATCATTCTCCGTCCTAATGTACCATTCGCCGTCCTAAATGTACAATTCTCCGTGTTAGAGGAACGGAGAATGACCATTAACAACAAACAGCCAAACTCACGAGCCTTCAAAACCAATTTATATAGATTCAGAACAAAACTAAACAGCCAAACTATTTAAAATTCACAACCCTACAGAACATTCCTAAACGTACCATTCTCCGTCCTAAATGTACCATTCGACGTCCTAAATGTACAATTCTCCGTCCTACATCCGTCCTAAATGTACCATTCTCCGTGTTAGAGGAACGGAGAATGGCCATTAACAGTCCCAAAAATTGTTCCATACTAAGTTAAAAGCATATAATAGCACCCAAAAAATGTTAACAATAGAAAAATTCTACAGAACCCAAACACCAGACTCGAACCTAGGCCTTCCTTGTAAAAGCCAAGCAGCACAACCAACTAAGCCTGGAATAAGACATCAATAATGTCTCTTATAGTCTACTACCAAATGCTTGCTTACAACACTCTTACAACCTTCACCCATTGATGACATGGCCCACATGTCAGCAATGGGTGAAGGTTGTAAGAGTGTTGTAAGCATTTGGTTGTAACTTTAACATTATATCCCAACTTCGAGTAAAACTTTGATACCGAAGGGGGTATCAAAGTTTTGATACCCCCTATGTATGACAAGTGGGGCCCCCTCAATATTTATGTATATATATATGTTTACACATTTTACGAAGAGGGAGGGGACCCACATGTCATACATAGGGGGTATCAAAACTTTGATACCCCCTTCGGTATCAAAGTTTTCTCCACTTCCCCAACTTCCAATAAGGAATAGGAAGAGTCGGTTAGGAACGTGTATATATATACATAGGGGTCCCCATTCATCTGAGTAGGTTGCACATTTAACATGGCTCCAAAAAGATCATCTGGTTGGGAACCATTGCCAGAGCCTTCTTCCAGTCGTCGCCGAACCCCTTCGCATGGAGCACCCTCTGCGCCGCCTCCGGCCCATGACTGGCTGGCAGCGGCTGCGAACTTTCTGACCGCCTGCGGGTTGTCACTGGAGGTCATCGCTCGACCTCTTCATCCGGCGCCAAACTTTGACCTGTTGCCGATCACTCCGGAGGAACGGGATTCTCTGGAGAAGAGGGAAGCGTTTCGCCGCCTGTGCCATAGGGCGGGTGTGCGCACCCTGCAGGACTTTGCGGAGATCCTCCGGGAGGCCAGTGAGGGCTAGACCCTTTTTTTTTTCCGTGTTTTACAGTTTTTTGTCCTCCTCTTGTATACTTCTCTGGAGAATGTTCCGGCGAAGAAGTTGGGATTTAATGAAATATAATATTTTGTTAACTCAATTTGGTTTCGGCTACAATCAAACTTTTACAACCTTCTTACAACTTACACCCATTTGCTAACTATAGCATTGCTCTTTATAATTAACAAATCTTTTTACGTCAAATCAATATATCAGCGACGATATCCCCATCAATGACTTGTTACGTCATAGAATTGATTATGCTGCCAGCGTCAATCTTGCCGTCAAATCCATCTTAAATATGATTACAAAGTAAAATAGAGGACAACATTGATTGTTTCAATTTTACTCTTTTCAAGTACATAGTCTTCTTATTTTCAAAAATTTAATCAAATATTCGTAAAATGGAAATATTGAGTCTTAAACTTCACATTCTTAAATATGTTGTCAAATTTTTTTAAATAAATATGTTTCCACCACGTTTTTTCTGCCAAATTTTTCAATAATTTATACGGAACACGTGGATATATACTAGTAATAATAGTAATAAATTTAATTTTGGAAAAGAATTTTTTAAAATTAAGGTATCAAAATCCAAAGGATTATGTAGTAATTTCACATGGATATATACTAGTAATAATAGTAATAAATTTAATTTTGGAAAGTAGTTTTTTAAATTTAATAGTAATAAATTCGACCGTCTTATACTAGTAATAATAGTAATAAATTTAATTTAAGACTCAAAACTATTCTAATTTTTTCCACTTCCCAAGGTCATATAAGACGGTCGAACTTTCCCTCTTCCTTCTCCCAAACCCTCTCCCAAACCCTCTTCTAATCAAAATGCCGCCGAAGAAACAACGACCGTCGCCGAAGGGGAAGGATCCACGAAGGGATGCGATACAGGCCCGAAGGGCAGAACTTGCAAGGGCGGCGAAAACCAAGATTATGGTCGCTAGGGCAGAGGCCGAAAGGGCAGCGGCGGAAGCAGCGGCGGCGGCAGCGACGATGAAAGCGGAGGCGGCAGCCAAGCCACGTGCAAAAGAGGCTAAAAACACTCATTGCTCGACAAAGACCAGAAAATCTATCTTCGATACAGAGTCGTCGGAAGACTCAACTTATGAAGATCGAAGGCGTACTCAAGCGAAGGCTAAGGTGGCAACGGATACAGAGTCATCAGCGTACTCTGTGGATTTTGAATCCTCATCAGAAGAGGAAAATGAAGAGGAAGAGCAATCATCAGATAAGTCCCAGGCTGGAGAGGAGGTAAAAAAATTTAAAGACTCTAAAACTAAGAAGATATACATTAAATATTTCAAGAAAAAGGCTGTTATGCCTGAAAGATCAATTAAGATGGATGATGTCGAAGACGAAGCTTTCCTGGATATATTGAAATTCTATCAATTGGAGAAACTGAACAAATCCTGTCTTGAGAAAATCTTCCAAACAATAGTAAGAGAATTTTACTCAAATCTTCCGGCTGAAATTAAAGAAAAAGAAGAGGATCAACCACTGGTGTTTCTGAGAGGGAAACTGATTAGGGTAAATGCTGCTGTCATCAACGAATTTTATGGATTTGATCCAGTTCCTGAGTTTGATATGAAAGATATTGATAATGTTTCCATGACGGATGCAATTCATGAGATTACAGGTGTTTCAATGGGTGCCAAGACCCCTCAAAATGTATACAAAGATCAATTAAAAACTTTGTATAAATTGTTGCATGCCTACGTATCTCAAACACTCAACCCTACTGGACATGAGTTTTCCATCCATCCCGAGAGAGTAAAATTTCTTTATTATATGGGGAAGAAAAAAAGGATGGATATAGGTTCCTACATGTTCAGTAGAATGATGCATCTCGTGGGAAAACCAACTGCAAGGACAGCTCTCCCTTTCGGAGGATTTGTATGCTCGATGGCTAATAAACATTCTGTCCCAAGCTTAGCAGGGGATGTTTATATTAAAAACAAAGGCCCCATGAGAAAACTAACCTTCACTCGAATATTTGGAAAACGGGCAGCAGCTGCAAGCAAACCATCAACATCTGGAAAACCATCAACTTATGGAATCAAAACCACTAAGGACAGGGTTGATGATCTATACAATTTTGTTGCTGCAAACTTTGAGAATGTCTTCAAAGAGATGAAGACTATATCCGACAACCAGAAATTGATTCTGGATAAGATTAACCAGATAGAGGTTGAATTTGCTGACCAAGAATAAGATTTTCCTTCCCTCGTGAAGAAGGTAAATGGGGCTAGCCCAAAATCTTATGTAAAAATATAGACTGTGCACATTGACACTTTAATGCTAGCCATCACTTTGATACTTCTATTTATGTTTCTGGATGTCATTTCTACCTATAAAGTGAGTCAATACTGACTATAATTTTTCTTCATCCGTCCCTCAAGGTGTAGGTGAAGGATATTTTGAGAAAGAAGAAGTAGGAAAAAAAAAGAAACAAGAAGAAGAAGATGGAGACGTCTATGAAGATTCATCTTTTGAGTTTTGAATGTCTCTTATTTCAATGTGGAAGTAATATTTGACTTGTAATATTGTTCTGAATATTTGTTGGTCATGGCGGACAAACTAAATTTTGTGTTTGAAATATTGTAAGACTAAACTTTTCGCTTGTACTCAGTGCATAGTTCGTAATTTGTTTTGAAAATGTAATATGGTCTTGAATTTAGAGTAGGTCTGATATTTATTTGGATTATTGTATTGTGAACTATGCAGGTTCTATGTTGAATTACTAACGTGGATTGGACAGATTACTGTAACGTGAATTATGCAGTTTATTGGACTTGGAATAAAGTATACTTAATTTGATTATGATTTTTTGGTTGAAGCGTTTATTTGGTTGGCAGTTGGCCTTGATAGATGATATTGATATTTTGGTGTATTCCTTTGATTTGCAGATGCCCATCACAGATTTCGTGAGTCCTGGGTGCATTGCTAGGGTTTACAGGTGGCCTCATTACGGATGCATTCCTGGGATCACTGAAACTTTATTTGATTGTAATGTGTTTTGCTTTCTGTAAAAAATCATTACATCGATGCCATCAGTATGAACTCGATGCCAGTGCATGTTCATCCCTTGTTATTGCTGAAGCAAAATTGTAATCATGCATGTTCATCCCTTGTTATTGCGGAAACATAATTGTAATCCTGCATGTTCATCCTTTGTTATTGCCATCAGTACATCGATGCCATCAGTATGAAGTCGATGCCAGTGTAAGGCATAATGTAATGTAAGAAAAATTCTCTTTGATAGTAGGTTAATTATATTCAAACATTCGCAAGAAATTTTGTTCAGCCATACAGTGGAAGCCTGATAAAATGATATTCGGATTATCTTGAAAATGATTTAATATAAAATGAATGTACTATGGTAAATGATATTAAAAATACTGTAAATATTTGGTGAAAAAAATATGAGATACTTGAACATTTCCAGTCCTAAATGTACCATACTTTGTTAAAAGCACAGAGAGTGTCCGTTCTCCGTTTTCAAAGACGGAGAATGGCCATTCTCCATGTTAAAATAACGGAGAATGGCCATTCTCCTTGAGCATGGCCATTCTCCGTGTTAAAAACAAAGAGAACAGCCATTCTCCGTCCATTCGCCGTGTAGAAAGCAAAGAGAATGGCCATTCTCCGTCCATTCGCCGTGTTAAAAGCAAAGAGAATGGCCATTCTCCGTCCATTCGCCGTGTTAAAAGCAAAGAGAATGGCCATTCTCCGTGTTAAAAGCAAAGAGAATGGCCGTTCACCGTCCAAATAAAATATTCTCTTCGAAAATATTATCATTAGAAAAGTAAAAAAAATTCGTCCGATCAATACAGATTTTTTTAAAAATATGTGACAAGATGATCCGCCCGACCTCAGAAGCAGGTTTTCCTCAGTTCACAACCACAACCGTGACATGTAGCTTTATTAACAAAATATTAAATTATTAGATGAAAAATAAGATTTCTGACAATGGCATGGACAGTAAAATTAGAGCGGCGCCGCTAATACTTCTTGTTCGAGGAGGTTTCGACTATGTCCGACGGGAAGCGAACCGATTCTTCACGGCGCAGCTGGTACTCCTCGTTGTTCTAGGAGGGCTCGACGACGTTCGACGCGATCCGGACCGATTCTTATTTCCATCTTCATCTCTGTTTCTCTTTCCACCATAACCACCAACACCACCACCACGACGGCCTGTAACAAAAAAAAAATATAATACGAAATATTAAATTGGATGGACTTTTGAGAGAGTAAATATGAATTAATTTAGGGTGTTCATTGAAAAATTAAAGTGAAGAATGACCTGCTAAAGCAAGTTACCAACAGGTCAAAAGTCTAAATCAGCATTAAATGATGTTTCTACCCTATTATTCAATCCGAACCATTGGATCAACATCCAACGGTCCAGATTTCGGATGTATCGATACATCCATTTCCAGCGGATGTATTGTAGAACGACCCATATATATATATATATATGGAGCGGATCAACAGCCCCCCTTAGAAAACCACTTATAAATGTCCCTCACTCTCAGCCGTCCATTTAATGTTAATATTAATATTAATGTTAATAACAATGTTAATATTAATATTAATATTATTTTTATTTTTATATTAATGTTAATGTTAATATTAATGTTAATGTTAATATTAATTTTAATGTTAAGTTTAATGTTAATTTTAGTATTTAATGTTAATATTAACATTAATATTAACATTAATATTAATATTAATATTAATATTAATATTAACATTAAATGGACAGCTGAGAGTGAGGGATTTTTCTAAGGGGAACTTTTGATCCGCTTCCATATATATATATATATATATATATATATATATATATATATATATATATATATATATAGTGTCATAGCACATGTGATGTGTGTGTAACACATTTTTACAAATATTGATATCATTTTATGAAGAAAAAATAATATACAACCAAACTTATTTAGAAAAATTATTGTTTACCGATAGGATTTTTTTTATGTTAGAAATGTTGATGCCAACATAATTAAGAAAATTACTAAATAGAAATATCCACTTTCACATAGGAAATTACTCTGGCTGATAAAATTACAATAATGAATTGTTATTTGTCAGCATCTTTGAGCAACATCTTCATCAGCAGGACTCGATTGGTAACCCTTACTTACCTATAAAAGACTGATAGTCACCAGCATTGGCAACATGCATTGTCGTGCAAGAAATAAGAAAAGGTAGTGATAATAATTAAGAAGATTTTTAATTCCATCAATTAGTAGTACCGTGTGAATCCACCGGAAATCCTTCTATAATATATTAAATTTAATAAGAGATCCACTACATAAATATATCGAGTGAATCGAACTCTCTCAGAAACTTTAGTAGTTTTCAAGTTTTCAGTTTGATACCATCTTATGTATCAGACAACTACCATAATTTAAATGTAAATGATTAAAGTCATGGATTATTGTTCATTTGACCTAATCCATAGTTTCAAATTTATAATTTAAAATCTAATGAAATATAATCTACCATAATTAAATATATTATATACAAATTATTAAACCTATTTATAGTTTTGCATCTAACTATGTAAAGATTTGACAATCTAATCTTATAAAAATTAAGACTTCTAATTATAATCAAATTTAATTTAGTATACTCACAATCCTAGTTAATGTAATAATTAATTTAATCTGACTTAACCTAATATAATTAAATTTAAATTAATCTACTTGGATACAAAATTTAAATTCTGTAAAAGAGAAGACAATCAGGTTTAAAACTTTGAGCTTGACCATATCCATCTTCAAATTCCGTTGTCATCTTCTACAACCTTCAAACATCCCCAACCAATTCTTAGAATCATTACTACAATATACACAAATGAAAAAAGAAAGAATGGAATATGTCCTTTTCTTTTACATGCCTATATGATTTAAACCTGCAATAGGATATATTCAAACAATATAAATCTATAGAAAACAATATAGACCAAAACATTATTCAAGGTCAAATTATCATTGCATATTTGCTCCTATAAAATGAATGTTAAAAATGATCCATTTTAATCATACTTCAAAGCATTACTCACAATATATAATTACCACACATTAAAATATATAATCTAATTTACCTTCATTTATAACCACTAATTTTTAATTTAATATAAATTAATCTAGTTGAATAAAATTTAATCTAATTTAACTTAATCTAAAGCACATTTAAAATTTATTCTAATTCATAACTTAAATATAAATTTACTTTTCTCTATACAAAAAGATATAGAACTACAAGATTAAAAAAATATGAAACTCCATACAGTTATTAGAATTCCTTAATTTATAATCATAGCCGGCTCTGGGGGAGGCGGGTTAGGCAGTTGCCTAGGGCCTCCTCCCTAAAGGAGCCTCCATTTTTTTTAAGCAAAAGTTTTGTTTGGTTCAAGGAAAAAAAACTATAGGCCTGGGGAAGTCAATGGTTGTCTGGAGAAGAATCAAATAAAACCTAAAAGAAAAATAAAACACCATTCATATTTTTAAGCCGCCTCTTCATCTCCTCTCTCGCACGGAAAATCTCTTGCCTACGAAAAATCAAGAAAAAAAAACGGTTTCCCTTTCCATTTAGTTTATATAATTTTAATATTTGCTAAGATAATATCATCTCTCTCTCCTCTATAAATCTCCAATATCATCTATCTTTATTTATTTATTTATTTATTTATTTATTTATTTATTGCTTAATTCTGGCGATCAGACCTGAAGCGATTACACGAGTTATAACAACAACGAGCCTAATTCTTGCTTGAGTGAAGTTGAACTTCTTTTTGCAGGTGCTCTTATTTTTTATGATTATTATTTTTATTTGGTGAGGGAGAGTCAGCACAGTCGGGACTCGGGAGCTTGCCTGGCCCTTGAGTGATGTTATTTTCAATTATTTTTTGTGATTATATTATCCATGTATATGAATAGTTTCATGATTAATTGCATCAAAAAAAAGTTGTATATTATATTATTCATGATTCTTTTTCCATCTTCTTTTTCACCCATATTCATATTCATTGTTGTAAAAGATAAAAAAAACTTTAGGACTCTTGACATAATATTTTTCATCTTCATTCTTGTCGTTGACAAGATTGTATATGAATTGTTTTTTAATAATTTTTATCCATATTCTGCCAATTGTTTATAGTATAATATGAATGCATCCAAAAACTTTGTTATAAATTTAGAACGTGGAGTTGCTTTGGATATATTGTATTTCGGATTTGCTAGATTTTGATTATAAAAAATTTATATATAGAGATGTGGGTCTCATTTTTTGGACTTGTCTAGAGCCTCCAAAATGCTGGAACCAACCCTTTTGATAATATAAAAATAGGTTAATAAATACAAAAGGATGAAAAGTTATTAATTTTTAAGATATAGGAACCAACCTAAAGTATGTCAGAGAAGTTTGGATACTTTGTTTCCTTTTTTTCTTTTAAATGATGCACCAGAACATAAAATAGAAGAAATTTGATATCAAAGCAATTAGAAAAATAAATTACATCTATATATTTAAGCAAGGCCGGTCTTGATGTTTATTGGGATTAGGGCGAAGAAAAAAGTGGTGCCCTTTTTCATAAAATCCGAAATATCAGCTCAACACTTTAGCAACCGACACTGAAATGCGAGCCTAGCAATCAACTTGAATTTTTTACAAAGCCAAAAAATTAAAAAAAGTTAACATAAATTTTATTATAAATCTTCAGAAATCAAAATCTAAAATGCACAATTAAGAAAGCATCACTTATTAGACTGACTACACTTGGTGCTAATGGAGAATTGCTGAAAAAATAATGATTGATATTGAAATGCCAACCAAATGGAGGTCTTGTGTTCCAAATCTCCACTCCACCTATATCCACATTTTAGATGTTATCAAGTTAGAACCATGTATAAATGGCACATTGCAAAAAAAAACTTCAAGCCACTTCAAAATTCAAGAGAAAAAAACACATATTCAAGTGAATTTCAGAAAACCCATAAACCAAAACTTTCATAAATGAAAAAAGTTTATAGAAGTGCTCATGTCAAGAGTTCCTATGCTATGTGAAGTCCTCAGACAACTAAATTGTCGCAAAATGGAAAGAAAAGAAGGGATTTTTTTTTTTTTTGCATAAATGCAAAGAAGTTGTCACAGAATTAGCTTCAGAATGAAGCATGCATTAACATTTTCTAATACATACTTAGAGCAGTAAGTAGAACTTTCTTTAGTCTTCTTTCTTCTCTCTATTGTTGATGTGTGGAGTGGTTGTGGAATCCACATTCACTCACAGGTCCTATATATCTGAAGTTGGAGCCATTTTGGATTTTCACTACCAATCCTTCTTTTTCTAACAATTGTTCATTTGCTTGCTATCCTTATTAGATAACTATATATTATATTAGAGTAATGCTATTCAGACCTTTATAGAAGTGCTCATGTCAAGAGTTTCTATGCTATGTGAAGTCCTCAGACAACTAAACTGTCGCAAAATGGAAAGAAAAGAAGGGTTTTTTTTTTTTTTTTTTTTTTGCATAAATGCAAAGAAGTTGTCACAGAATTAGCTTCAGAATGAAGCATGCATTAACATTTTCTAATACGTACTTAGAGCAGTAAGTAGAACTTTCTTTAGTCTTCTTTCTTCTCTCTATTGTTGATGTGTGGAGTGGTTGTGGAATCCACATTCACTCACAGGTCCTATATATCTGAAGTTGGAGCCATTTTGGATTTTCACTACCAATCCTTCTTTTTCTAACAATTGTTCATTTTCTTGCTATCCTTATTAGATAACTATATATTGTATTAGAGTAATGCTATTCGTACCTCCAAATTGTCCCTCCAGTACATCTCTCCTTATGTGGCAGCTGACGTGGCATATTAAATAATATTATGTATCATCTGACATGACCGATGACATGACCGATGACATGGCAAATTTTAACCAAAAAAGTTAATAACCCAATTTTGTCCATATTAATTTAATGTTAATATTAATTAATGTTAATATTAATGTTAATTTAATGTTAATATTAATTAATGTTAATGTTAATATTAATATTATTGTTAATGTTAACGATAATATTAATTTTAATGTTAATGTTAACATTAATTTTAATTTGAATTTTAAAATTTGCCACGTCAACTGTTACATCAACATATCACGTCAGTTGTCACGTAAGGAGAGACGGTTTGGAGGTACAATTTGGAGGTACAAATAGCATTATTCATTATATTATGACGTGATGTGCAACTAAATTGAACCAATGAACTCAATCTCTATGACACAAATGTTGTGAATTGCTATAACTAACTCAAAACTAATAGTAAGTTATAACATTTATTTGATTAAAACATAATATCCATGAACTCAATCTCTGTGGCATATTTCATCAAACATAAGAAGTACGGGATGGAAAGAAAGAAGAAGAAACTTTGAGGCCCTGGAAATAGGATGTAGTGCACTCTTCTTAGTCCCACTTCCTTCTCCCTCAACCCCAAAAATTTCTAATGTCCTTAACCACCCTACACTGGCCCCTCCCCTACCCCTACCAAAGGGCATCCCTCAAAGCCCATCCAACCAACCCTTACCCTTTCCCCATCAAAACCCCTCCCACCCCCTTCCTAACCCCCTACCCCCACTCCCGGGCCCCCACCTCCATACTCGCCGGGCGCCACAAGAACCCCCCGGGCGACCGCAGCAGAGGCTGCATCGATGGCGGCTCTGAAATCTGCTGCGAGGGCAAACAGAACGCCCGTCGTCGCAGTCGCCGCCTCGCTGAGAACCTCTTCTATCGCCGCAACAGGTCCAGCCCCAACCCTTTCGCTCTCTTCTTAGTCCCACTTCTTCTCTTCTCAGGCCCTTGAATATATATCAGAAGATGAGAAAAAAATGTTGGAAGATGAATCGATTCTTCTTTCTCGAAATATTCTTCAAGGTTAGATCGAGATGCCTCCGTCGATACCCTTCCGGCTATGTAATCGATGACTGGATATATTAAATGCTTCTTTCTATTGGGTCTGGGCTGTAAACCTATAGCCAATAACAAACTGTATAAAAAAAAGGCAAATATTAAAGGCACACCCAAATTACTAAGGGCCACCAGCTTCAAATTTTAAAAAAATTACAAGTTTGTCATTTTGAAAACACTAAGGGCCACCAACAGTGAAGCCAGGACTGCAGGACTTGCCTGCAGTCCAGAGTGTCACGCCCCAGAACCAGAATACTGGAGAGCGGGGGAATGACTCAGCCAGCTACGTATTACGGGTAGATGAATACCGTATAATACGATCAATGCTGTCTAACCAGACGAGGGGGTGCATACTACATGAAAGTCTTACTATGGTCACTTCACATCTATTGTCTCAATCATTCGACCAAGAAACAGTAATAAAGAACATGTGAGATAAAGCAGTAAGGCGTCCCAAACGCTCAGTCAAAATGTTCTTGATATCTGGCTTTACAGAACATAGCCAGATGATGAAGCAAGGTATACACAATTGTTTATCAGCTGCAGTCTGACTTAGTTACAATTATGTAAAAGTAAGTACAAGACAATCCGACTAACATGTCGGTGCCAAACGGCAAGGTATTAAGTAAATAACAAAACGAGCGGGGAAGTAAGGAACCCACTCGAGTCCTCCTGCGATCATCCCTCTAGTATTGACCATCTTGGAGGTGGAAGTAAGCTGAGCCCTCGGGGACTGGCTCTAAATCTGGCCATGCAAAACCAGAGAGATTAGACCTCTAATAGCAAGTACCGCAAGGAAGCACGATATGAGGGATTAAAGCCAGTAATGAAAAAATATGATAAATAGATCTCTGCTTTCTACTGGGATTCACATAGTATCACGACACTTCGAACCAACCTCCCAACCAAACAAGGACAGAAGTTGGCACGTCATGTCCTGACATTCTGATCATCTCAGTTAGGTAACAGAGGAGATACAGTACACAAACAAATTAATTTAAACGGCCATGCAACTACTACGGCTTGCTACTATGAGTTCCAAGTTATCCTGGAAATATGCAATAAGGATTTTTCAGTTCTTACTATGTACGAGCAAGGCTAGTCTACCCAATCAATCAATTGTGCCAATCATGAATTAGACGAGTCCCAGCGGGACGCCCGTCATCAATATATAATATGCAATAAATATTATAAGCAGATACCGCTTCCTGCCCGTGTGGCAGATTTGCAGTATATGTGGGAACCAGCCGGCCTGTCGGGCACTTAATAATCCCAAAGAGGGCTGCCATGTAAGAACTCGGGAATCCATTCTCTCCATGCAATCATTATTTTATTTAACTTAATAGCCCCTATGTTGATGAAATCCTATGCCGTGGATCATGGTTATTCAGAATGAGTACTTCCGTACAGAGTACGATATGCCCAACTCTACAACGATACCCGTGCGGTTATGTTGTAGGTCTTACATAACGTAATGCAACAATCAAAACTAACCACGAAATAATCATGCCTTGACCATAAAGTACACATGCTGCTTTGTAGAAAAATAAATAAATTGAAGCCTGCACATGCCTGTATGTCAATATTCAGGATCGGCCAATCGATTACAATAGTTCATAGTTAATATGAACGTGTCTCATTTATTTAATTCAATAAGACGACTAGCCAGTCTCTTAGTTCCAACTAGGAACGCATGATCAATTTATTAGTCAAGATAACAATCAATGTCTATTCGGGACAAGAACCAGCCAAAAAGGCATTATGGGCTATAGATGGATACCTATCTACAGGGAAATAAAATCTTATGCGGCTGGGAAATAAAAATTTCATGCGGCTGAGAAATAAAGATTTCATGCGGCTAGGAAATAAAGATTTCATGCGGCTGGGAAATAAGATTTCATGCGGCTGGGAAATAAAGATTTCATGCGGCTGGGAAATAAAGATTTCATGCGGCTGAAAAATAAAGATTTCATACGGCTGGGAAATAAGATTTCATGCAGCTGGGAAATAAAGATTTCATGCGGCTAGAAAATAAAGATTTCATGCGGCTGGAAAATAAAGATTTCATGCGGCTGAGAAATAAAGATTTCATGCGGCTGAGAAATAAAAATTTCATGCGGCTGAGAAATAAAGATTTCATGCGGCTGAGTTATTTCATGCGGCTGAGAAATAAAGATTTTATGCGGCTGAGACTGTTCTTCTTCTCCGAATTTCTGAGAATAGAACCATGGAAGCCATTGCTTCAAGCTCTCTAAATCCGTCATTTCAAGCCCAAATTTGGACTTCCATAGGTCGAAATGGGGTAGAACGAAATTCTCTACAACATGGAACCATCAAAACTTGAAAATAACAAGGTTAGCTAGATCAAAACCCGAGAATCCAAAAATACAACAAGTTTAGATCTACACAAAATAAGCCATGGAAATTAAAAATGGTAAGTGCTAAAGTATCTAAGAATCCTGTAAGAGAGATAATGGAACAACAAAAATGGAGATCCATCAAGAAGCAAGTTGTACTTGCCTAGCTCTCCTAGGTTGGTGGGAGAGTTATGAGGAAGAAGATGAGTAATGAGAAGAAGTAAATAAAGAGAGAGAGAGAAAGGGTTTTGGGGTTTTAAATGGGGGTGGTGGTAGGTGGGTTCATGTTGAACCATCCAAGGCCGAAAAATAAACCAACTCGGGCCGAACCCAAAAGCAAAGCAGAAAGTAAAATACAGAAAAATAATTAGCAGGAAATTAAAGGAATTTAAATACAGAATAATACGTGATAAATATTAAATAAATACGTATTCTGGGAAAGGAAAGTGACATCTCTACCCTCCTTAGAAAAATTTCGCCCTCGGAATTTCAAATCCAAGCAGGATGAGAACATCAAAGCTAAACTAATCTAAGCATAAGCAATTGAGTAAGCAATCATTTCACAATGTCAAGTACCAAATAGCATATCTATGTTTAACTATCGACGATACCAAGCAATTCTATTCATAAGGTGACAAGCATGAGGAGTTAAAACAATCAAGGTATACAGAGAGAGATATACCTTGTGAGTCAAACAGGTACGGATACCGTGATCGGATATCATCCTCACGTTCCTACGTTGACTCTTCTAAAGAGTGATGACCCCAAGCAACCCGGACAAGGCTAATTGTTCGGTTCTTGAGTATCTTCTCTCTTCGGTCCAAGATGGACACATGCTGCTCCTCGTAAGACAGGTTGGTACCAACAACCAGCTCAGAATGATCAAGGATATGGCTTGGGTCCGATACATACCTTCGCAACTGAGATACATGAAATACGTCATGTACCTCTCGTAACGAAGGTGGAAGGGATAATCGATAAGCAACATCGCCTATCCTATCAAGGATAACAAATGGGCCCACGTACCGCGGACTCAACTTCCCGCGAACGCCAAACCTAATGACCCCACGGGTAGGTGAGATCCGCAAGAACACGTGGTCCCCAACAGAAAACTCTAGAGGCCTACGATGCTGGTCCGCCCAATGACGATGTCGATCCTATACAACTCGAAGTCGCTCTCTAATTTCCTTAACCACTTCAACGGTCTGGACAATCATTTCTGGGCCTAGCATCTTCCTCTTCCCGATATCATCCCATGCTAGTGGCGACCTACACTTCTTACCATATAGTGCTTCAAATGGTGCCATCTGGATACTGGCTTGATAACTGTTGTTGTATGAGAACTCGACTAAGTGCAGGTGTCTCTTCCAAGACCCTCCAAAATCTAGAGTACATGCTCGCAACATATCTCTAAAGTCTGAATTGTTCTTTCTGATTGTCCGTCTGTTTGTGGATGGTAAGCCGTGCTAAATCTTAACTTGGTACCCAGACTATGATGTAAGCTCTTCCAGAAATATGATGTAAAGCGGGTATCTCGGTCTGACACAATACTGACAGGGACTCCATGCTGTCTGACTATCTGTTGCATATACAACTCTGCCAACTTTTCTGTAGATTGCCCTACTCTGAAAGGAAGAAAGTGTGCCACCTTTGTAAGCCGATATGCTATCACCCAAATAGCATCTTTACCACTTGGTGATCTCGGTAAACCGATCACAAAGTCCATTGTGATGTGTTCCCACTTCCATTCCGGGATAGGAAGCGGTTGCAATAATCCAGCTGGCCTCTGCTATTCTGCCTTTACTTGCTGACAAACCAAGCAACGGGAAACAAATCTAGCTATCTCCCTCTTCATCCCGTTCCACCAGAAGTGTTGCTTGATATCTTGGTACATCTTGGTCCCTCCAGGGTGTACAGAATACTGGGAACTGTGAGCTTCTGTCATAACCTCCTGTCTGATATCTCCACTAGGCACACATAGACGCGATCCAAACCTAAGCGTACCATCTTCGTGAATTTTTAACTCCTTTCTGAGTCCTGACTCACATTCTGCCCTGAACTTCTGAATCCTTGGGTCCTGCGCCTGAGCTGCCTTGATCCTGTCTACCAAGTCGGATTGAACTCGTAGACTCGCCAGAATTCCTACATCACTAGGAAGTATAACTTCGATGCCCATCTCCTGAAGGTCTTCTAAGATATGCTTCTGTGTTGTCAACATAAATGCGCCGCCTCTCCTGCTAAGAGCGTCTGCTACCACATTAGCCTTGCCTGGATGGTACTGAAGCTCCACGTCATAGTCCTTAATCAACTCCAACCATCTTCTCTGCCTTATGTTCAGCTCCTTCTGAGTAAAAATGTACTTCAGACTTTTGTGATCTGTGTATATGTCCACTCGATCACCATATAAGTAATGCCTCCATAGCTTCAAAGCAAACACTACTGCTGCCAACTCCAAGTCATGAGTTGGATAATTCTTCTCATGGTCTCGAAGTTGCCTAGATGCATATGCTATCACCTTTCCATGTTGCATGAGGACACATCCAAGTCCTATACCTGACGCATCATAATATACAGTAAAACCTCCGGGTCCAACTGGCAATGTAAGAATAGGTGCTGATATCAACTTCTGCTTTAGATTCTCAAATAATGCCTGGCATTCTGTCGACCAGATGAATGGTACATCCTTCCGTGTCAAGCGGGCCATGGGTGCTGAAAGCCTTGCAAAGTCTGATACGAACCTTTTGTAATATCCTGCCAATCCCAAGAAACTCCGCACATCAGCTACGGTCTTGGGTACTGGCCAACTCTCTACTTCTTCTACCTTCTTAGAATCTACTGCTACTCCAGCTCCTGATATGATGTGACCCAAAAATGAAATATGATCCGTCCAGAACTCACACTTGCTGAGCTTGGCATACAACTGGTTCTTTCTCAGAACTTGTAACACTTTCATGAGGTGGTCTTCATGCTCCTCTTCACTAGCAGAGTATATAAGAATGTCGTCAAGAAACACTACGACAAACTGATCTAAGTACGGCATAAAGATGCGGTTCATCAAATCCATGAATATTGCTGGAGCATTAGTCAAGCCAAACGGCATTACCAAAAATTTATAATGCCCATACTTCGACCTGAACGCTGTCTTGGAAATATCCTCCTTCTGAACCCTCACTTGATGATACCCTGAACGAAGATCTATCTTGGAGAAAACTCTAGCCCTGCTCAACTGATCAAATAAGTCGTCGATCCTGGGTAATGGGTACTTGTTCTTTACTGTTGCCGCGTTAAGCTTCCTGTAGTCAATACACAATCTAGATGATCTATCCTTCTTCCCCACAAGTACCACTGGTGCTGCCCACGGTGATACGCTAGCTTGGATGAACTTCTTCTCCTTCAGTTCCTCTATGTGCTGATATACCTTGGCCTACTCTGAATCCGCCATTCTGTAAACTCGATCTGATATCGGTTTAGTTCCAGGTGCCAATTCTATGCTGAACTCAATATCCCTAACCGGTGGTAGACCTGGAAGTTCTTCGGGAAATACGTCCAGAAACTCTTCAACTACCTTCGGAACTTGAACTTCTTCCATTGCCGTCACTACTCCCTGCTCTTGTTGAGTTGCCACTGATCTGACTAAGGTGAACCGCTTCATGCCTGGAATATCAAAAGATACGCTCTCTCTACGACAATCTATTATCGCATGACTGTCTTTCAGCCAGTCCATGCCTAAGATAACGTCAAAATTTTCAACAGGAAATTCTATCAACCGGGCGGGTAAGGAATGCCCGCAAACTACAACGCTACGTGCTAGAATAACTCTACTAACTCCTACGAGCCCATTACCAGTGAGTATATTTAACCTCCCTGGCAATGCCTCGAATTCCATTCCTAGCCGTGTTGCAAATTATGCAAATATAAATGAGTACGATGCTCCCGAATCAAACAATGCTACTGCGGGATATGAGGCGACGAGAATGTTACCGGCCACAACATCTTCCGATGCCAATGCCTCTTCCAAGGACAGAGTGAATGCCTGCCTTCGACCTCCTTATTGGTTCCCATGCTGTGGCCTAGCTTGGTGCTGCTGCTGGCCCCTGCCTTGATGATGCTGGGGTGGTCTATGCTGGTGTTGCTGCATCGGCGGTCCCTGCTGCCGAAACATATGAGCCTGTGTCATGAACGGGCGCTGTGCCAACGGTCTCACTGCTACCGCTGGTCCTCGATACTGTCCTGCCCCTGGTGCTGGCAGAGCAGGAAATTGTTGTACTGGTCCTCCTGACCTTGAATTCATGGGACAGGTGGTAACCCGATGATCTGGATTTCCACATATCAAATACTGCCCGTTCAATGTCCGACACACATCTCTAGTGTGTCCTACCTTTCCGCAATAAGTGCAGCCCGCTGGGGGTTGCTGGTTCTTCCTCAGTTGCTGTTGTTGCTGCCTTGGTGGTGTTGGTCCTCGCATTGCCACATCGTGAATACGAACGCCAAGGGATGGGGCTGTGGTTCGGGGCGCTGCTCCCCCTCCTCCTTCAATCTGACTGTGGGATCTCTTCTGACCTCCAGTCCTTGTCGTGATCCTTTGAATGGTGATCTCATGCCTTCGGGTTGCCGTCAATACTTCATCAAAAGTCTGGTAATTGTGCCCCTCTATCAATTGTAAGAGCTCAAGATGAAACCCTTGCTGGAACCTCATAGCCCTCTGGCTCTCTGTTGCTACCATCTCCGGGGCGAACCTACTCAATCTGCAGAACTCCGCTGCATAAGCATCTACCGTCTTGCCGGCCTGCTTGAGGTTGATAAATTTCTGTTGTAGCTCGAACTGCGCCACAACTCCATAGTACTTGGTCTTGAATCTTGCTATAAAATTGTCCCAAGCCACAGGACGTCTGATGCCTACCTCCTCTGATTCCCACCAATCACGTACGAGATCCTGAAGTAACAACTTCACTAGATCCACACGTTCTTCTGCCGGCACCTTAGCTGCTGTCAAAATAGCCTCAATATCCTTAAACCATGCATCTGCTGAGATGGCATCCTCCGTGCCTTCGAAACGGCGGGGGTTGTACTTGCAAAACCTGGCTGACGCTCCTGAATCTGTCCTTGCCCCTCTTTCCAATGCCGTCTGCAACCCTTGGTTGAGTAGTACATTTTGCTCTTACAACTGAGCGTGCATACGCTGCTGGGCTAACATCTGATGTTGCTGAGTGGCCATCATCCCTCTCATGATCTCCAGAAGGGCTGGTGTGTCCACTTCCACAGGGGTAGGTGGAACTGTTGGTGGTGGTGGAACCTCCGGATACTGCGATCTAGCTGCTGCTTCCACTATTACTTCTTCTTGGATAGTCTCTTGAGTTAGTACCGGCCCTTGTTGCTGACCAACATGGTCAGGTTGTCCGTGTTGCCCTTGTTGTTGTTGTCCAGTCCTGACAGATGCGGACGAAGTGCCCCTAAGAAAAGGGACAAAAGAACAATCAAACGATCGGACAAGAAAGATCAATGAAGTCAAAGGATACATGAATGTCAAGCTAGAGTCGAGAGTAACGAATCATGAGATCAAGGGAGAACATGTGTGATTGAGACATCCTACAAATTAAAATATCCCACAAGTCTGAAATCAGACCTGCATGGGCCACCACTAAAACTCTGTCACGCCCCAGAACCAGAATACTAGAGAGCGGGGGAATGACTCAGCCAGCTACGTATTACGGGTAGATGAATACCGTATAATACGATCAATGCTGTCTAACCAGACGAGGGGGTGCATACTACATGAAAGTCTTACTATGGCCACTTCACATCTATTGTCTCAATCATTCGAGCAAGAAACAGTAATTAAGAACATATGAGATAAAGCAGTAAGGCATCCCAAACGCTCAGTCAAAATGTTCTTGATATCTGGCTTTACAGAACATAGCCAGATAATGAAGCAAGGTATACACAATTGTTTATCAGCTACAGTCTGACTTAGTTACAATTATGTAAAAGTAAGTACAAGACAATCCGACTAACATGTCGGTGCCAAACGGCAAGGTATTAAGTAAATAACAAAACGAACGGGGAAGTAAGGAACCCACTCGAGTCCTCCTGCGATCATCCTTCTAGTATTGACCATCTTGGAGGTGGAAGTAAGCTGAGCCCTCGGGGACTGGCTCTAAATCTGGCCATACAAAACCAGAGAGGTTAGACCTCTAATAGCAAGTACCGCAAGGAAGCACGATATGAGGGATTAAAGCCAGTAATGAGAAAATATGATAAATAGATCTCTGCTTTCTACTGGGATTCATATAGTATCACGACACTTCGAACCAACCTCCCAACCAAACAAGGACAGAAGTTGGTACGTCATGTCCTGACATTCTGATCATCTCAGTTAGGTAACAGAGGAGATACAGTACACAAACAAATTAATTTAAACGGCCATGCAACTACTACGGCTTGCTACTGTGAGTTCCAAGTTATCCTGGAAATATGCAATAAGGATTCCTCAGTTCTTACTATGTACGAGCAAGGCTAGTCTGCCCAATCAATCAATTGTGCCAATCATGAATTAGACGAGTCCCAGCGGGACGCCCGTCATCAATATATAATATGCAATAAATATTATAAGCAGATACCGCTTCCTGCCCGTGTGGCAGATTTGCAGTATCTGTGGGAACCAGCCGGCCTGTCGGACACTTAATAGTCCCAAAGAGGGCTGCCATGTAAGAACTCGGTAATCCATTCTCTCCATGCAATCATTATTTTATTTAACTTAATAGCCCCTATGTTGATGAAATTCCATGCCGTGGATCATGGTTATTCAGAATGAGTACTTCCGTACAGAGTACGATATGCCCAACTCTACAACGATACCCGTGCGGTTATGTTGTAGGTCTTACATAACGTAATGCAACAATCAAAACTAACCACGAAATAATCATGCCTTGACCATAAAGTACACATGCTGCTTTGTAGAAAAATAAATAAATTGAAGCCTGCACATGCCTGTATGTCAATATTCAGGATCGGCCAATCGATTACAATAGTTCATATTTAATATGAACGTGTCTCATTTATTTAATTCAATAAGACGACTAGCCAGTCTCTTAGTTCCAACTAGGAACGCATGATCAATTTATTAGTCAAGATAACAATCAATATCTATTCGGGACAAGAACCAGCCAAAAAGGCATTATGGGCTATAGATGGATACCTATCTACTGGGAAATAAAATCTTATGCGGCTGGGAAATAAAGATTTCATGCGGCTGGGAAATAAAGATTTCATGCGGCTGAGAAATAAAGATTTCATGCGGCTGAGAAATAAAGATTTCATGCGGCTGGGAAATAAGATTTCATGCGGCTGGGAAATAAAGATTTCATGCGGCTGGGAAATAAAGATTTTATGCGGCTGGAAAATAAAGATTTCATGCGGCTGGGAAATAAGATTTCATGCGGCTGGAAAATAAGATTTCATGCGGCTGGGAAATAAAAATTTCATGCGGCTGGAAAATAAAGATTTCATGCGCATGAAATGGAAAATAAAGATTTCATGCGGCTGGGAAATAAGATTTCATGCAGCTGGGAAATAAGATTTCATGCGGCTGGAAAATAAAGATTTCATGCGGCTGGGAAATAAAGATTTCATGCGGCTGAGAAATAACGATTTCATGTGGCTGGGAAATAAAGATTTCATGCGGCTGAGAAATAAGGATTTCATGCGGCTGAAAAATAAAGATTTCATGCGGCTGGGAAATAAAGATTTCATGCGGCTGAGAAATAAAGATTTCATGCGGCTGAGACTGTTCTTCTTCTCCGAATTTTCTGAGAATAGAACCATGGAAACCATTGCTTCCAAGCTCTCTAAATCCGTCATTCCAAGCCCAAATCTGTACTTCCATACGTCGAAATGGGGTAGAACAAAATTCTCTACAACATGGAACCATTAAAACTTGAAAATAACAAGGTTAGCTAGATCAAAACCCGAGAATCCGAAAATACAATAAGTTTAGATCTACATAAAATAAGCCATGGAAATTAAAAATGGTAAGTGCTAAAGTATCTAATAATCCTGTGAGAGAGACAATCGAACAACAAAAATGGAGATCCATCAAGAAGCAAGTTGTACTTGCCTAGCTCTCCTAGGTTGGTGGAAGAGTTATGAGGAAGAAGATGAGTAATGAGAAGAAGTAAATGAAGAGAGAGAAAGGGTTTTGGGGTTTTAAATGGGGGTGATGGTAGGTGGGTTCATGTTGAACCATCCAAGGCCGAAAAATAAACCAACTCGGGCCGAACCCAAAAGCAAAGCAGAAAATAAAATACAGAAAAATAATTAGCAAGAAATTAAAGGAATTTAAATACAGAACAATACGTGATAAATATTAAATAAATACGTATTCTGGGAACGGGTAGTGACACAGAGTGAAGACAGGACTTGCCTGCAGTCCTTCACATTTTTTTTCTCGACGAACTTCCAGTTCCCACTGCCTCTTCTTCTTCAAAAAACCTAGAAATCCTTATCTCAGAATGGCGACACTAGCGAGTCCTTCGTCTCCGAGCTGCCTCCAGCTCCGACTCGGCCACAGGTGAAGTTTGGATGTGGCAGTGGGTTCCTCCCTCATCCTCCCACTGTCCGCTCGAGGAGGATGTCGAGGTCGTCGAGGAGCGCCCACGTGGAGTCGAACGCGACGCCGGCGACGGCAGCAGAGACAGAATCGGAGGAAGCGTCCGCGGCGGAGGAGGAGGGCCCCCATGGAGGAAAATGAGAGGGCGTCGACGTCGCCGGTGCCATCGTCGTAGGTGCGAAGGAGGCCCGGGAGGGAGAGCCCGGGGGTGTCGGGGAGGACGAAGTCGGAGTAGGTGCGGAAGACCTCGTCGAGGATGTCGGACTGCAGGGCTTCACAATTTTTTTTCTCGGTGGCCCTCAGTAAACTTGTGCAACTTTGGTTGCTCTTAGTAAAAAAAAAATCATGGTTGCCCTTAGTAGGAGGGTTGTCCTTAGTAATTTGGGGGTGGCCTTTAACATTTGCCTAAAAAAAATGGTCCCTCCCTCCGGTTTGGGCCCTGAGCTGTGGCCCAGGCTGCCCTGTGCTAGGGCCAGGCCTGTATTTAAGAGAAATGAACCAACCTTCAACAGGACAAGTTTGAGAAACTTCTTTTCTATCTTTGTTCTCTTTCCCTCAGAGAGAAAGAGAAGGTGAGAGGAAGTTACGGTTAGACATAAGATAGAGGAAGAAATTACATTAGTGGGAATGTAAATTTAACTGCACCATAAAGAATATAATTAAAAACGATTTTAAATTCTAAATTAGTGGAATATCAATGACATTTTTATCTATATATGAAGAACTTTTATCTACAAAACTATATCATTTAAATAATCTATCTATAAAATTATGTAATCCAAATACCCCTAGTATTTAGAGTATATAATAATATAGATAGATAGATAGATAGATACATAGATATAAAATAGGTTAATATTAAGTACAAAAGGATGACAAATTATTAGTTTTTACTATAAAGGAACCTAAAGTAAGTCAGAGAAATTTGGGAAACCTTGTTTCCTTTTTATTTATTTTCTTTCAGAGGTGTTGCAGAACACAAAACAGAAGTGATTTGATATCAAAATAGTTAAAAAAGAGAGTAAATTATATCTATATATTTAAAGGAAAGTAACTCAGAAACTCCTTTTCTTTCTTTAGGGAAAGAGAAGGTGAGAGAAGGTTGTTCAAAGATAAGATAGAGGAAAAGTTATATTAGCGTGGGGATGTAAATTAAACTGCACGTATAAAGAAGAGAGTTTCAAATGGTTTTCAATTTTAAAGTTTTTATGATCAGTGATATTTTTATCCGTATATGAAGGAATTTTTATCAGAATTATTAAGAAAATAAATAATAAGAGTGGAAAGAAACCACGTTATACATTTTCTCTGAGATTTTATCAGAATTATTAAGAAAATAAATAGTGAGAGTGGAAATAAAGCACGGTATACATTTTCTCTGAGATTTTCTCAGAAATATTGAGAAAATAAATAATGAGAGTGGAAAGAAACCAATAAAAATCTATTATTTCCTACATTCACATCACGAATAAAAATAAAGAAAGTAAATAAGAAGTTGAATTTCAGATCACCAAATAAATAAGAATGAAAAATATAATAAAAATGAAGAAAAGAAATAAGAAAGAGACCTGAGAGCACTGCGAAAGAAGTTACATCAAGACAACTTGTTCGAAAAATAAATATCCGATGTGATTGAAGACAAAGGAGAAGATGAAGAAGAAGGTCACTCCTGTTTTGTTTTATGTTTTTACTTTACAGATTTTTTTTTCCAGAACCTAGATAAGGAGAAGGTGGTTGCACGTAGTAGAGAAGGAGATTACAAACCATTTTTAAATTTTAAATTAGTGGAGATATAAATGACTTTATTACCCCTAGATAAATATAATTTCATATCTAATAATCTTAGAACTCTATATAATCCAAATATCCCTGGTACTTGGATTATATAGATATATATATATATATATATATATATATATATATATATATATATATATATATATATATATATATATATATATATATATATATATATATATATATATAGTATATATAGATATAAAAATATAGAAAGTATAGATAGATAGATAGATATAAAAATAAGCTAATATGTACAAAAGGATGAAAAATTATTAATTTTTAAGATAAATAAACCAACCTGAAGTAAGTAAGAGAAGTTTGGGAACTTTGTTTCCTTTTTTTTTTCTTTTTTTTTTCTTTCAGAGGATGCTGCAGAACACAAAACATAAGAGATAATTTGATATCAAAACAATTAGAAAAATAAATTATAACTATATAATATTTAAGAGAAATGACCTAACCTTCAGCACATGAGAAGTTTGAGAAACTTTTTTTTTCTTTCTTTTCTTTCCATAGAAGGTTACTGTCAGAGATAAGATAGAGGAAGAGTCACATTAGTGGGGCTGTAAATTTAACTGTACGTATAAAGAAGAGAGTTACAAACGGTTTTGGGAACTTTGTTTCCTTCTTTTTTTTCTTCGTTCGGAGGATGCAGCAGAACACAAAACATAAGAGAGAATTTGATATCAAAACAATTAGAAAAATAAATTATAATTATATATTTAAGAGAAAGGAACTAACCTTTAGCACATGACAAGTTTGAGAAAGTTCTTTTCTTTCTTTGCTTTTCTTTACTTAGAAGGTTGCGGTCAGAGATAAGATAGAGGAAGAGTCACATTAATGGGGTTATAAATTTAACTGTACGTATAAAGAAGAGAGTTACAAATAGTTTTCAATTTTAAATTTGTGGGAGACCAAAGACATTTTTATCCAAACAAGAAGAATTTTTTTTATCTAAAAATGTATATTATCTAAATAATCTATCTGTAAAATTATGTAATCCAAATACCCCTCGTATTTGGATTATATATATATATATATATATTGTTGGTGTTTTGGCCGTAGAGACGAGAAAGATAGTCCCACATTGCCTAGGCCAAATGGGTAGTATCTTTATATATAGCTTTGTTTGTATTGAGAGATGCATATGAGGGGTGGATAGACACATGGGTGCCATGGGGGGGTATTTTTCTAGTAGAAAGAAAGCTAACTCCACAAAGAAAGCATTTATACGTTTTGTCATGCTCTTGGAATTAATTCCTTAGGAGCTAAGCCCCTACGAGGCTTAGCGACTCGTATTCGGACTTAGGCTCATGAGACGTAATGTGGAGTTTTGTTGGCGTTTTGTTGGTGGACTTTACACTTAACACGTCAGCATTATTGCTACGCGCATAATGCGCTTAAGTTGCACTCGTTGTGTACGCTTAAGTTATGCTCGTTGCACTGTCGTTCGCGGGGCCCGATCGCGGGACTAGATGACACGGCCAGTTGGTGCAAATTGTTGTAGCACTCATGTCGTGCATGCTTACAATCTAAACAGTTACGAAACTGTTCCTCCTTTCACGGACCTATATTAACTTGTCCCGAACGTTTCGGATACTGGACGGTTACTGGACTGACACTATATATGTTTCTCTCTTCTCTCTCATTCAACGAGTTGATTCTAGAAGTTCCTTACGAAGTTCAGATCATAGAGTAGAGAAGAGAGAAACAGAGAGAAGCGCACAATTCTGTCCATCCGAGGAGTCAGAAGAGCATTTTGACGGAGTGTTCTAAAAGTTCATCTTTGAACTTGCTGGTTCCTGGAAGCTATTTCTGTGGGAAGAATCTAGCTTTGAGCTCTGGTGATCCGTCACCCTAGTAGGCATTCTTCTTCTTCTTCTTCTTCTTCCGTTCATCTCCTCTCAACTTGTAACTCGTTTTGAACGAGATTTTCTCTCTTTAATCAAAAAACGTTTTATGGGATTTCGTCGCTGCTGCTACGAAATTCATTTGTGCCTTCTTCGAAGTGTTACATTCAATTTCGTCTCTCTGAATCCTCCGGAATCTCAATTGTGTACCTTCCTCGAAGTGTTGCCAAAATCTATTTTTCATCTTAAAATCACACCCCGGGACTAATATATATATATATATATATATATATATAGCAGCGATGAAAGCCCACAAAAAGTTTTCTGATTATATCAGAGAAAATCTTGTTCAGAACAAGTTACAAGTGGAGAGAAGATGAACGGAAGAAGAAGATTGCATGCTGGGGTGACGGATCACCGGAGCTCAAAGCTAGATTCGCCCCATACGAATAGTTTCTAGGAACCAGCAAGTTCAAAAATGAACTTTTGGAACACTCTATCGAAATACTCTTCTGACTTCTCAGATGGACAGAATTGTGCGTGCTTTACTCTGTTTCTCTCTTCTCTACTCTCTGATCTGAACTTCGTAAGGAACTTCTAGAATCAACTCATCGAATGAGAATGGAGGAATCGTTTCGTAACTGTTCAGGTCGTGAACAGACACGACGTGCACGCTACAGCAATATGTGCCGACTGTATCAACTGGCCACGCCATCTGGTCGTGCCATTTGGTTGCACGAATGGGCCCCACGAATTGGCCACGCAAACAGGTGCGCGATCGGCAGCATAGAGGCTAGCGCAACAAGTGCAACTTAAGCGCATCATGTGTCTAGCGACGATGCTGACATACTAAGTATAAAGTGTGCCAACAAAATGCCAACAAAACGTCATATTATGCCTCATGAGCCCGAGACCGTTAATTTCAAAAATGGGTCAGAGGACTCATCATGCCTGCTACCCTTATATCACACCCACCAACTCAACTGAAACATACGAGCATACTAAAACTACAAACGATACATCTTGTTCCCTTTCGTAGAACAGGAACTGACCCTGGATGTTGGAGAGGCACCGTCTCTTTCTATAAACTCTTTCTTTCATTTGGAGGGTCCTCTCCTGCTGAAGCATCACAACCATCTCTCGTTTAGCTTAGTGAGCGGATTTGCATCTATCAATGCTTCCTCTTCTGTGGTAACTTACTCGTATGTCTCCTCACCTTACAGTTCTGTGGAGCTCCATACATGACTCAAAATTTTGGCAGTAGTATTATTACAAACCTTGAAGGAACCTCATGAATTGATAAGGCCAAGTGTTCCTTATTCTCTGCGGCTATCTCCAACATTCATATGTCTAGTCCTGCTACTGAACCGACACAGGTGGACCGAAGTCTGCTGTATATAACCGCAAACGACGTACCCATCTCATCTCCTCTTGAAATTAGTCTCACCCAATCTTGATGTTACTGGTTTGGCTACATGACCAAGCATAGATGGACTATGGTCCCTCGTCGAAATTGGCCATCAACCATTATTATCATTGTCCGAATTAGGCAAGATATGAAAATGTATCCCATGGAGAGAAGACCAACTTCGATGTCCCTTCGAATCTGACTATCTGCTCAGTCAGAGGAGATGGGTTGAGTGAACACTCAATGTATTTTAACAGCTTTTGACTCCATACTTGAGCAGTAAGCCTACTCTTACACAATAATCTTTATTTCTCTTTCATGTAGTACTTTCATTAGCTCCTCACAGATATACTCACCAAAAGGATCGGGGCAGTGGACTTCCTCATGTCCAATACAACTGTCATGTCCCGATCCCATAGAACCGAAAGTCGCCACTGGACATGATGGCGTGCAAGCCTAAATTACACTATAAGACAAGCACCAAACGACCGATCATATAGAGGCATCGCAGCAGAAATATTAAGCAGAAGTTGAATCGACACAATAAGTAAAAATTAAAGAATGATTCTCTTTATTGATATTGCAACAAGATTTATAATGACTCGAGGCCAAGAATGATATGATTACGTAGATATCCCTCGTACTCTCTCTGTCTCTCTCTGTCTCTCTCTCTCTCTATACAATGGTATACGCATCTACGCTTACAAGTCAAGAATCGGTATAATACACACGACCAAAATAAGTCATAATGGCGACGAAATTAGCGACTCCAGATAAATGCGTCGCTAAGTTTAGTGCTTTTAGCGACATTTTATATATACGTCACTGAACATCACTATCAGCGACGTTTGAGCGACAGTTAGCGACACCATTTATGTTTTGGACAACTGATGTCGCATACTAGTCGTAAAACATCGCTGTTTTTTTTATTCAGCGACGTTTAGTGATGCCACTTTTATGACGTCGCCAGGTTTTAATAAATAGCGACGGTTAGCGACGTCTTTAAATGATGTCACTAAAACATTTCATATAGGGTTCTGGCCCGATCGATTTTTCATTTTTTCCTCCAAAATTTTCTAATCTTCCGCTCGCGGCGACCCCCTGCCGGACGACCCCATTCCTCCGACGACTAACTCCCTCCGACGACCACCCGACCAGTCTCCTCCGCCGCTGCTCCAGCCCCGACGACCCCGACCCAACCCCAACGCTGTGTCGGTAAACCCTAATCCTATCTCCCTTTTTCTGATGCGACACAGACACGACCACTACTAAAATCTGTCAAATCAGCGACGCCTCAGGACGTCGCTAAATAGGGAAAATACGTCGCTAATATCGATTAGCGACATATTTAGTGACGTTTGCACGTAGTCGCGATTAACCTAGTCGCTAAACAACAAAACGTCACAATACGTCGCTATTGCGATGACACTCAGCGACGCGGACACGTCGCTAATTCAGCGACTACCAGTGACGTAAAACGTCATCGTTTACCGACGCAACCTAGCGACGTTGAGCGACTTGACATGCATTGATGCTGACCTAGCTTGAGAGCCAAATGGCAACGTTCTGCGACTTTGCTACGTCGCTATAGTACCGACATATAGCGACGTCCTACATAGCGACGTTTAGTGACGATCAGCGACGGTATTTATCACAGTTAGCGACGTGCCTTATATTTACTTAGCAACGTTACCTTCGTCGTTGGACGTCGCTGAACGTCGCTAATATTAAAAAAAAATAAAAAAATTACAGCATTTGTAGCATCCCCTGCAGCATTTGCAGTATTTGCAGCATTTGCAGCATTCCCTACACCATTTGTTACAACAACGACGGTGTGTATCACGAACACAGTATCAAACAACACATATACTCACAATCACGAACACGTTTGAAACACAATCTCATCAATCAACACAGATATATAAAAATTTGTAACAACAATGTCAAACATAATGGTCCACATAAGAATAATGTATGTATAACCACATAAAAGACCCAATAATGGGCCATCACACAACAATATATATGTCCACTACGGCTGATCAGGAGGAGCATCACCGCTCCTGGAAAGAAGGTAAGCATACTGCTCCGGGGTAAGAACCACCGACGACGATGAAGCAGGAGGCAATGCAACCGCTGGAGAAGGAGGCAGTGTAACCGCTGGAGATGGGTGCGTCCGCGTCTCCTCTAGGGCTCGCAGTCTGGCGCTGTATTGCTCCATGCAAGCCGCTATCCTAGTAACGGTGTCGTGAATGGACTCCTGTTTCCTCTGTACGTGCTGCACGGTGCACTCGAGCTCGTCAAAGCGTACGGTGACCGACGCAGCGACCCCTTGCGCCTGAGACCCTGGCTGCTCAGCAATCCTCCTCAGCATATCATCGTGCAGCTCAGCAATCTGGCGGACAATGGTCTCCTCGACTCGGGACGACTCGGCCTGTGACGGCTGTGAATGCGCACTGGAAGAGGGAGCCCTGGATGCCTGCGTCGCAACAAATACGCCGTAGGACCCCGTACCGTAGTACGTACCCCTCTGAAGACCACCAACAGCGGTCTTCCAGAGCTCGTCCTTCGACTGAGGCGGAGAGGGCTGCGATGTACCAACCCCTCCCTCTGCCTGTGCACTAGCACTCGCACGCTCATCACGTAGCCTAACATACTCTTCCTAGAAATCATTGTGCATCTCTATACATCAGTACTTACCTAAATTAGCCTAATAAACGTCTAAAATACTTAATTATTATTAAGTATATGGTTATCTGTATATTCTTCAAGTTGTGTTAAAAATTAACGAAATCTAAATTAGTACTTACATAGCTCTGAGTAGCCCGGTCGTCGATGAGCTTCCCGTCCTTCCGATGGGTGGCCAGAAAGACGGTCACCATGTTTGCGTCCTCACCCCTCCTCACCTGCGTGTTTGTTATATGTTATTCTTTAGTAAAATAGAAAATTATATACTCCTACTATCAATAAAATCTTATATTTTACAATAAAATATATACCAGACGACGGAAATGCTCCGTCATAGGAATCGATCCACTACACCACTTTTTGGCCCTCGTCCTAGCCGCCTTCACCTTCTCCAACCGCTCTCTGTACCCGGGCTCCTCAAATCGAGCCCTCATCGTGGTCCACTGGTCAGGTGTGATCCAACCAGCAATCGACTTTCCGGAGCGCTGACGAGCTTTCTGATCGTCAATTGCATCACGGATCAACTTAGCGGCGATGGCAGAAAACTGCCTCTCAATCTGCTCGGCCCGGTGTGGTGGATAAAAATAAGTCCTCTACAAGAATTATAAATTAAAATAATAAGTTCTAAAAAATGCTTAAAATTATATTAATCATACTAAATTAACTATCTTTAGTTACCTTGAAGTGGGCAAACCAGAATGCCTTCCGCTCTTCCGAGGCATCCGAGTAGTTGATCCATGGACCCCCATAGTTGGACCTTAGAAAGGAGCCCAACGTTCTCTGTACCGACGAGGAACGATATCTGTATACAACGATAACCGACGTATTAATGAATATATATAGATATACAGACATGCATAAAATATATATATATATATATATATATATATATATATATATATATATATATATATATATATATATATATATATATATATATTCATTTAACTTACTTCGTAGGACCGTCGACCCAAATCTCCATCTTCGTCTCGTCCTGAGGTGCGCATAGAGGGTCGCTCTGGTATGGATCCGCCCGGGCGGGGGTAGGGACTACCTCCTCCACCTGCTCCCCACCCGCCATGCTGCAGTCAGCGGTAGGAAGGCTAGGGGAAGTAGTATGATCAGCAAGCCTGGAACTGCTCGTCGCAGGTGCACTGCCACCCGGACCTGCGACCGTATGGTACAATGGAGTGCTCGGGTCAGACGATGGTCCAGATCCATCCTCTGGTAACGGAGCTCTCTATCCACCTAAGGACACGGCTCGTCCTGGCCTATCTCCGCGTCGTCCTGAGGTGCCTCCGCGTCGTCCTGCCTTGCTGATAATAACATTGGAGTTCATAATTTAAGACTACAGAAATATGAATACATCAAAATCACAGTTTATGATTGAAAATATAAATAAATACAATGACAGTTTAGAAATATCTGCATACATTGGAATTCATAATTTAAGTTTTCAAAAATGATCATAGTTCATAATTTAAGATTATAGAAATATGAATACATCAAAATCACAGTTTCTCAATCATCCTCTGAAAATTCATCTTTTTCGTTTGCCTCCTCCTCGTCCTCATCCTCTTCCTCTTCCTCCTCATCGTCACTAGCATCTCCTTCGTCTTCCCCTTCGGATACTTGTACCTCTTCTATACAAGTAGATATTGAATGGGGAACTTCTGCTGAGTCGACATCAACTGTATTTGGTACAAGAGGCAGCTCGTCCTCCTGATAAGCCACTTCGTCGACGTCGTAGGTATTTCTGGCTTTAGTCTTGCATACTGCCCACCAGTTGTACCTCGTTGTTCTCCGTCTAGGATATGTTGTAAAATATACGAGTTGAGCTTGACTTGCCAGGATAAATGGTTCGTATCCTTGGTATCGACGACGGTAGTTAATATCCACAAGACCATGCTTGTCAATTTTCCATCCTTGATCTTGTATGGATCGAACCAATCAACTTTGAACAACACGATCTTGGCAGGCTCTATGCCATAGTTGTACGTCAATTCTACGATCTCCCGTAAGACGCCATAGAAATCATTGCCTGGAGTGACATCTTTGTAGTTTGTAGATTTGATACACAAGCAACTATTTTTTGTGGAATCAAGATCCAGGAAGCTATCTCTGATGAGAGCATTTGTTGACTTGAACTTAAATCCATTCACACAATAACTTGGCCATATTTTGACGGCATAAATTGGTCCCTTGGCAAGAGTTCTAATAGATTCATTCTCAAGGATGACGTCCGAACGATCAACCTAAATACGAAAAGATACAAAATTAAGTTTAATGTTAAGTTATTTCTTGTGCAGTTGCGAATGGAGGAAGATTCTAACTAGCTTCTTACGTACATATGCAGTCAACCAAGACGGGAAATGAAGTCTCATTTCTTCTTCTACTTCTTCATCTGCAATGTATGGTCTACTTGACCTCACCTCATCATTAAATTTGCTGAAAACCAATAAATATCGGGATATACTCGTTAAATTATAATAATGTAATCAACAAATAGATGACTTGAACGTTGAAGATTTTCACTTACCACTCTAGCTTTTCCACTTCATCCTCCTCGCAGTTGAGTAATATATATAACTGGGCAGCCTTTAGTTCCTCATCATTCAAATATCTCTTTTTTAGTTTTCCAGAAGGCTTTCCAAGAGCATTGAAGACTTTCAATAATGCATCATTATATTCTATATCTCCATCGTCGTTCCTCGGAGCTCTTGTTCTATTTGTAGCAATATGAGGCTTGAAATACATTGAACAAAAGTTTGTAATCTCCTCAAGGACATAGGCTTCACAAATAGAACCCTCGATCCGTGCCTTATTTTTTACCTTCCTCTTCAGGTGGTTTAGATGGCGCTCGAACGGGTACATCCACCGATAACTGACGGGCCCACCAACACGTGCCTCATATGAAAGATGAATTGGCAAATGCTCCATAGAGTCGAAGAATCCATGAGGGAACACCCTCTCAAGCTTACATAATGTTACTGCAATGTCCTTCTCCTGCTTTTCAAGCCGATCGACGAGCAACTTAGTAGAACAAAGATCTCTGAAGAATATGCTAAGCTCTGTCAGTGGATCCCAAACGACATGAGGTAAGAATTCTCGAAATACAATCGGGATTAACCTCTCCATAAAAATGTGACAGTCGTGGCTCTTCATACCCTGTAGTTTGTTCTCCTTCGGGTCAACACATCTTCTCAAATTCGATACGTACCCGTCTGGAAATTTTAGGTCCTGGATCCACCTACAAAGTTTACCTTTGTCCTCCTTGTCCAGTGAGAAAATGGCCCTGGGCTGCTTATACTTTCCACTGCCTTCCTTTATCAAATGCAACTCTGGACGTCTGCATATTTCTTCTAAGTCCAACCTGGCCTTGGGATTGTCTTTCGTCTTCCCTTTACGTCCATCACAGTATTTATTATATTGTCAAATACATTTTTCTCGATATGCATGACATCCAGGTTATGTCTGAGCAGATGGTCACTCCAATATGGTAGGTCCCAGAATATACTCCTCTTCGTCCAGCTGTGAGCGCGGCCAAATCCATCACACTTGTACCCCGCTGTAGGCTCTTCAATAGCACTTGACAATTCTTTAACTTCTTTCCATATCGTGTCCCCGGACCACCGTGGCGGTGGACTGGACTTCTCTACCACGCCAGCCCGAAAAGTATTCCTGTTCCTCCGGTACGGATGATCCTTTGGCAGGAACTGTCGATGACAATCAAAGAAGCACGGTTTTCCTTCGTATTTCAAATGGAAAGCCTTAGTGCGATCCATGCAATACAGACATGCGAGACGACCATGGGTGCTCCAACCCGATAACATTCCATAGGCCGGGAAATCATTGATGGTCCACATTAGTGCGGCCCTCATCTGAAAGTTCTGCTTTCTGGAAACATCATATGTGGTTGTACCTACTTCCCACAACTGATTCAGCTCATCTACCAAGGGCTGTAAGTACACATCGATGTTCCTCTTCGGGTTCTTCGGACCTGGAATAATAACAGTTAGGAACATGTAAGGAGTCTTCATACACATCCCAGGCGACAAGCTGTAAGTACACATCGATGTTCCTCTCTCTCTCTCTCTCTCTATATATATATATATATATATATATATATATATATATATAAACCAAAGTCTGTGGACTAAAGCCACCCAGCCGGCTTTGGCCCGAGGGCCATGGACAAATGCCACCCAGCCACCCCCGTTGGGACTCGATATATCCTGAGACCTCCCCCCAACATGCCAACGGTCTTACAGCTAGACCGTGTGTCATTGACTATATATATATATATATATATATATATATATATATAGAGAGAGAGAGAGAGAATAAGGGAGGTGAGATGCCACCTTACCGTGAGGTGGCACCATGTCACCCCCCATGCTATCATCATGCAGTTTGGTGCATGATGATAGCATAGGGAGGTTACATGTAGCCACCCTCTATAGGGTGGCACCTCACCTCTCTCATCCTCTCTCTCTCTCTCCTCTCTCTCTTTCTCTCTCTCTCTCTATATATATATATATATATATATATATATATATATATATATATATATTTTATATATATATGTCATGCACTACCTTATCTTAATATAATCACCTTTATATGTCATGTCGTCGCTTACTGCTCAATGCCACTCGACAAAATAAGGCTTTTTATATGGACACAACCAAATATGATCATGGCTAGTCCGGATTATGGCTAGCCCAAATTTTTTTGTTTTTCACAAGGCTAGCCCAAATTTTTGATCGTGGCTATCCCAAATTTCCTCCCCCCCAAACCCATTTTTTTTTCCCTTCATTTGCAAAATTCCTTCTCACTCTTCCAAAATCCTCACCCCTCTCTTCTTCTTCTTCTTCTTCTTCCTCTTCTCCTTCACCTCTCCTCAATCCCCAACATCTTCCTCTTCTCATCTACAACTCCTAAATTTCTAACATCTTCCACTTCTCCTCTACCATCATCCTCTTTTGAAGAAATTAATTCAAGCACACAAATTATTTCTCAATTTATTTCTAAAATCCTAGAAATTAATTTGAAAAATTCAAGCATCAATTATATTGTTTATTTCAATTCTTTGTAGCCCATTTGAATGAATTAAACTACATACGGAGTAGAAAATTACCTATTTAAATTAAACCCAAGTATGAACGAACGAGAAAACTCTGCGTCGATAAGGACTGCCTAATTTTTTGGCAGTCCTATAAACTGAATAGACTGCCAGAAGAATGGGTAGTCCAACTCACAACATGTGTAACTTTGGACTGCCCATTCTTTTGGCAGTCCAACATACAGACTGGACTGCCAGATAGTTGGGCAATCTAAAGTTACACATGTTGTGAGTTGGACTGCCCATTCTTCTGCCAGTCCAACATACAGACTAGACTGCCAGATAGTTGGACAGTCCAAAGTTACACATGTTGTGAGTTGGACTGTCCATTCTTCTGGTAGTCCAACATACAGTAAGGACTGCCAGAAAAATGGGCAGTCCTTTGTTTCACATGCTGTGACTTAGGACTGTCCAGTTTTATGGCAGTCCATTCAGTTTATAGGACTGCCAAAAAATTGGACAGTCCTTTTTTATACTAGTTGAACAACAATATTATAGTTTCCACAAATATTAGGGTTTGTGCATTATGAGGAGCCTTTGGATGCCATCAAAATTAGAAATGAGAAGAAAATTGGGGTTTAATTTTTGGATGTTTTCTTCTCATTTTCTTCTTCTCCGTCGATTGAAAATTGAAATTCGAAATGGGAAAAAAAGTAGGATTTAAACCCTCATTATACTTGGAGATAGTAAAAATGAGTTGAGAAAGAAAATTAGGGTTTAAACCCCATCAGAATTCTCATTTTTGTTGTTTTGTTCTTCTTCTTCTTCTTCTTCTTCTTCTTCTTCTTCTTCTTTCACTTCTTCTTTTTTTTGTTCTTCTTGTTTTTCTTCTTCTTCTTGGATGAGTTGAGGAAGAAGAAGAACAAAATTAGAAAAATTGGCTTTTATACCAAAGAGTGGGATAGCCATGATAACTTTTTCCAATGGCAAACTTGTAGATAAATAAAAAAAATGGGCTAGCCTTGATAACTGTCACGACCCGCACCCGCTATAAGGGCACGTGTGCGTAACAACGCCCAACCCTCACCATAAAAACGGCGTGGAACGCTGTAGGTTTACTACTCTAACAACAGTTTATATAATATCAAAACCTATCGAGAATATGGTCAACTCCGAACGGAGGACAAGCAATGATAATATATGAGTGCTCAATCACAACTCTAAGATGATAAAGTAAATACTGAAAGATAAAGATAACACGACAATAAAATATAACCTGTCAAGTCCAAACACAAAGAATATACAAGTCAAAGTCCAAAGTCTCTAATACAAGCCAAAAAAATAACTGTCCCAAGAGTGACTGGAGACAAGGTCCAGTACAAAAACCTACTCTATCTACATGATAGGCGGTATATCGTCCTGCGGTACTACGCCCTGCGGATCTAGGGTATCTGTCTTTAAACCTACTACGTCCGGTGGGCCGTAGTAAGTGCAATAATAGTCCTCCTCTGCATCTGTAAACATTGTCAACATATCCGGTCAGGATGGAACGAGTACATATATCTCATAACAGATCTCAAGATAGAATAAAAGCCATAAGAATGTAAATAGAGCATATATAATGAAATCATGGAGTGTACATATATGTATCATGGCATGGTAAGCTGTAGAGCTAGAACAGAAAAGTAGAACTGATCATGGAATGTACACAAACCAGGGTAAGCCATCTATCCAATGTATGTAAGTAGCAGTTTCAACTTGTGATCGGCTTGGGCACCTGTAAGTAACTGGCCTGACTAGTCATAAGTACGGTATATGACTAACACTGTTCGGGAATACGGGATGGATTTGATCACAGGCATACGCTACTACTCCCCCACCCCCAACTGGTAGAATGGATCCAAACAGGACATGTTACTGCACGGGATTCTATGAGAAGGGAGCAAGTCTTCTCTAGAATCGGTGACCATATATTGTGCAAGAGCTACAAGGGAGCTTGCACAATACATCCCAAGCTAACAAGGAGCAACGTCTCTCGTCGAGATCCAGGAATACCAATCCGTGAGAGCCATGTGTCAGGAATAAGCATATCTACACTAAGTACATGAATCATAACAGTTATCATAAATTGGGAAAAAGTTATCAGAGAATGTACTCGCCTGTGATATGATATAATATGTCAACTGGATCCAATGCAGCGCCTCGAGGACCTATAGATAACAAGACGTATCAATACTATGTTTAGGAAGTAAAGTCAAATCAATTTAAATCCTATTAAGTCATTCTAGGTCAAGACAAGTCTAGTTAGGTCAACTTTGGTCATAGGAGAACATTGGAAGTCAACCCATATCAAACTAGGTCAAAAGTTGACTTACAGTTGACTTTTGGTCAACGGGTCAACTCTGGTCAACTCTAGGTTGACCCTAGATCAATGGTGACTCCAAGTTAGCCTACCTACGCTTGGTATTTCGACCCGTGCTTCCTAGGGTAGTAGGATACTAGCCTACACTATCATTATCTACCAAGCTTCCTAGGTAGAGTGGACATCCAGTCCATCTTACGGCGTATGTTGCCGAATCACCGATTATCTTGAGTATCGCGAGATACTCAATGATATCGTGCGATACCGTCGTCCTACTCCCACACGATACCCTAATTTTAACTCGGAAGCCTACCCACAAAATCTAATTCACGTAATCTAAGTCTCATCCAATTTTGGGCGCGTTCCGACACTCGGAACTCCATTTCACCCTTTCACCAAATCCGATTCACTCACAACCCTCTCTAATTTAATTTCCCACATTTCCTACACTACCACTCTTCTTCTTCTACTTCTTTTTCCTTCCCTTCTCCTCATTCTTATTCCTTCTCCTTGTCTTTCTTCTTCTCCTTATTCTTTTCCTTCTCCTTACTCCTTTCTTCTTTCTTCTCCTTATCTTTTCCTCATTCTTCTCCTTATTTTTTCCTCATTCTTCTCCTTATCTTCTCTTATATATCTGTATACATCTATCTAACCATCTAGCTATCTATATATATATATATATATATATATATATATATATATATATATATATATATATATATATACACATACATATATATATATATATATATATACATACGTATACATATAGGGGGGTATATAGGGGCTAAAGGGGTAGGGCTTGGAGCTACTGCTGCTGCTGGATGCTACTGCTGCTGCTGCTGCTACCTAATGCTGCTGCTGCTGCTATGGCTAATGCTGCTGCTGCTGTACTGTTTGGGGGGGGGGGGGGGGGGGGGGGCAGCAGCTCACATCCCCCCCAACAGCAGCTGTTGCTGCTACTTCTTATTCTTCTTCTTCTAATTCTTCCTCTTCTAATTCTTCCTCTCTCTCTATATATCTATATATATATATTATATATATATATATATATATATATATATATATATATATATATATATATATATATATATATATATCTAACTATCTAGTTATCTATATATATATATATACATACACACACACACACATATCTATATATGTAAATACATACACACACACATATCTATATATATATATAAATACATACACACACACACATATCTATATATATATAAATACATACACACACACTCACACACACACACTCACATACACACTCTCACACACACTCACACACACACACTCTCTCATGACACCACCACCACCACTCTCCTCTACACACACACACACAAATACATATAAATATATATACACATATATATATACACTCTATATAAAGGAAAACCCCTAATTAAAACCCTAAACTAGTTTTTAAGAAAAACCTATAAAAATTAGGGTCAATACGTAGAGAATGGTCTCCTCTACATTTATTGTGAAGGAATAAATACAAGAGAGGAAATTAATGAGGGTTAGAGAGCATACCTAATTGTAGCTTTTCTTGAGGAAGAAGAAGAACTCAAAAAGAAAAGAATGAAATGGAGAGAGAGAGAGATTGCTTAGGAGTGAAGAAAGAGAGGGGGGGTTGGTCCACATGTGGCCGGCCAAGGGGGGGGCTTAATGGGTTTGGGTGGAGACCCATTAGGCCTCCAAACCCATTAGACTTGGTTTGGTTTGAATTGAATTTGGTTTGGTTCGGTTTGGTTCGGTTTAACTCTAAATTGACTAATTCAGCCTCTAAATGACTAGTTAAGCCATGGAAGTGTGGTTTATTGGTTTCTAGCCTAGTTAGGATGGCATGTGGGCCAAGTCCAGCTAGTATGTGTGTCCCACTAGGGTCCAGACTATCCGGGTCTCCAACTTAAGTCCAAATTGGATAAGATTCAAACTAAATCAAACAAATCCCTAAAAATCCTATAAAATCAAATAAAATTCCCAAAAGTAAAAAAACTTGCAAAATGACGAAAGTACCCCTAATTCGAAAACTGGGGGTGATAAATCTACCCTCCTTAAAAGAATTTCGTCCTTGAAATTGAATAAGAACTAACACAGCAACATGAATTGAACAAGAAAGGAAAAGAAATAATTTTACCTCAAGGCTCGAAGAGATACAGGAATCGCTCCCGCATGTTGTCCTCTCTCTCCCAGGTAGACTCACCTGGAGAGTGGTGCCTCCATGCAACACGAACCAAGGGAATGACCTGGTTCCGGAGCACCTTCTCTCTTCGGTCCAAGATCTCAACCGACTTCTCTGGATAGCTGAGTGTCGGTCCTACTTCGATCTCGGAGTGGTCCAAGACGTGATTGGGATCTGCCACGTACCGTCTCAGCTGCGACACATGGAACACGTTGTGCACTCCCTCTAGTACGGGCGGTAACTCCAATCGGTAAGCCACTGCACCGACCCTGTCCAAGATACGGAAAGGTCCGATGTATCATGGACTAAGCTTCCCGCCGCCACCAAAACGAATCGTGCCACGCGTCGAAGAAATCCGCAGGAACACAAGATCACCAACCTAGAACAAAAACACAAGACTTAAAGCTTGATCTAAAACAATCACAATCAGACTCAAATACTAGAAAAATCTAAACTATACCTCAAACTCCAACGGCCTCCGGTGGCTATCGGCCCAATGTCGCTGCCTATCCTGCGCCACCCGAAGTCTATCTCTGATAACCCTGACCTTCTCTGCAGCATCCACTACCATCTCAGGGCCAAGCAAAACCCTCTCGCCGACATCATCCCAAGATAAGGGAGCACGGCACCTCCGTCCGTATAGAGCCTCGAAAGGTGACATCTCTATACTGGCTTGGTAGCTGTTGTTGTAAGCAAACTCTACCAAGTGAAGGTGGTCCTCCCAAGATCCCCCGAAGTCCAAGACACAGGTACGAAGCATATCCTCGAGAGTCTGAATCGTCCTTTTCGACTGCCCGTCTGTCTAGGGGTGGTATGCGGTACTGAACTTGAGCGATGTGCCCAAGCTAAGCTGCAAACTCCTCCAGAAGTGGGAAGTGAATCGGCTGTCCCGATCCAAGACTATACTCACTGGAACCCCGTGCAATCGGACTATCTGTCGCACGTACATCTCGGCCAGCCTCTCCGTAGACAAACCCACCTTGAAAGGCAAAAAGTGGGCCGATTTGGTCAATCGATCAACAATGACCCAAATCGCATCCTTCCCTCCTGGAGAGCGCGGAAGGCCAGATACAAAGTCTATAGTGATATGCTCCCACTTCCACCCAGGAATGGGTAGTGGCTGGAGCAATCCACCGGGTCTCTGCCTCCCGGCTTTCACCTGCTAGCACACCAAGCATCTAGAAACGAACTGAGCCACCTCGCGTTTCATGCCATACCACCAAACATGCTGTCTCAAGTCTCTATACATCTTGTTGGCTCCAGGATGCATAGAGTACTGAGAACGATACGCCTCCTGAAGAACCTCCTCCCGAAGTCCTCCGCTCGACATGCATAATCTGGTGCCATGCCTCAATGACCCGTCTCCCGCTATAGAGAACTCATCCAACAGTCCTGCCCGGACCTGCTCCCAGATGACCCTTAGAGCCTCATCCTCAAACTGAGCTACCCTGACTCTGTCCATCAGCTCTGACTGCATCTGGAGACCCCACATCTGCTCCTCAAACCCAGGAACTATCACCTCTATGCCCAAGCTCTCCAGATCTGCCAGAAGGTGACGATCCATCGTCAAACACATGGCCACGGGATACCTGCTCAAAGCATCCGCGACCACGTTGGCCTTCCCCGGATAGTACTGTAAGGATATATCAAAATCCTTTATCAGCTCTAACCATCGCCTCTGTCTTATATTCAGCTCCTTCTGGGTAAACACGTACTTCAAGCTCTTGTGATCTGTATAGATCTCAACTCGCTCTCCGTACAGATAGTATTTCCACAGCTTCAAAGCAAAGATGACCGCTGCCAGCTCCAGATCGTGGGTAGGGTAGTTCCTCTCATGAGGACGTAACTGCCGAGATGCATAGGCAATCACCTTCCCGTGCTGCTGAAGTACACAACCCAAACCCCGTCCTAAAGCGTCACTGTAGATCGTATAACCACCAGATCCAGATGGCAGCGTAAAGATAGGAGCTGTAGTCAACCTCGCCTTCAGCTCCTCAAAGGCGGCCTGGCACTCTTCGGACCAAACAAACTCCTCGTCCTTCCTGGTAAGTCGGGTCATCGGCTGGGCAATCCTGGAAAAGTCCTGCAGGAACCTCCGGTAATAACTTGCCAGACCCAGAAAACTCCGAACTTCTGCTACTGAGCTTGGCGTAGACCAGGACTCCACTGCAGAAATCTTCTTCGGATCCACTGAAATCCCCTCGCCAGAGACAACATGGCCTAGGAACTCCACGCGATCCAAGAAGAACTCGCACTTCGACAGCTTCCCATACAGCTGCTCCCTCCTGAGAGTGCCAGCACAATCCTCAGGTGCTCCTCGTGCTCCTCTGGCATCTTCGAATAGATGAGAATGTCATCGATGAAGACCACCACGAACTTGTCAAGGTACTGATGGAATACCTTGTTCATCAAGTTCATGAATACCGCCGGGGCGTTGGTCAACCCAAACGGCATGACGGTATACTCATACTGGCCATAACGAGTCCGAAATGCAGTCTTCGGAATGTCATCCCGCTTCACCTTCAGCTGATGGTACCCGGTACGCAAGTCGATCTTCGAGAACACCCTCGCCCTGCTCAACTGGTCGAACAAGTCATCAATCCTTGGCAAAGGATACTTGTTTTTGATGGTAAGGTTATTGAGCGCCCTGTAATCAATACACATACATACCGTAACATCCTTCTTCGGGACGAAAAGAACTGGCATGCCCCAAGGTGAAGAACTAGATTGGATAAAGCCCTTGTCCTTCAGCTCATCGACATGTTTCTTCAGCTCCGCTAACTCACTGTTGTTGATTCTATAGACGTGCTGTGAGATAGGCTCAGCGCCTGACACTAGGTCTATAGAAAACTCAACATCACGATCTGGCGACATCGCGAGCAACTCCTCGAAAAAGACATCCAAGAACTCAGCAATAAGTGGATGTGGCAACACCGGCCCCGCCAATAACGCTCCGCAGAATCCATTTCCTGGCTCCGCTGTACCTCTGGTGAACTAAAACTCCGGCTCTCTCGGCAGCCTGAACAGAATCCTGCCTCCCCTGTAATCCATGCTAGCATGGTGCATGCTCAACCAATCCATACCGAGTACCACATCGTAACTCGGAAGTGGCATTACGAGCAGACATGCACTCAGCTCCCGGCCTCTCAAAGAAACTCTCCGTCCCTTACAAACATTATTAACCAGAATGATGCCATTCCCAGTCATAATCTTGCAAGTCCTACCAAAATACTCAGCAATGAAATTGTGCCTAAGAGCAAAAGAAACAGACACAAAACTATACGTAGCACCAGAATCAAACAAGGCTAAAGCTGGAAAAGAATCAAGCAGAACAGAACCTGCGACAACATCTGCAATAGGCTCTATCTCCTCGGCTGCAAGGGCAAAAGCTCTACCCTGAATACCCTTCTGCTGGCGGTGCTGGACAAACTGCTGCTGCTGGATCGGAAGTGGATCCCGCTGCTGAACTACAGTTACACTAGCTGGTGCCCTCGGAACAGGTGCCCTCTGAGCTGCTCCAGCGATACGGGGGTTCTTGGGACACTCCCGCATCTGATGCCCAGCGGCACCGCAAAAGAGGCATAGCCCCAGCCTCCTCCTACAGAACTCAAAGAGGTGACCGGGTTTCTTGCAGTAGTGGCACGGAGGATCATCCTGCCCCTGACGCTGCTGAACCCTCGGGACAGGTGCCCTGGCCTGTACCTGCTGCTGATAATGCTGGAACGACTGATGCTAAAGCTGAGGGCGCTTAGCAGCCCCTGCGCTGCTACTGGCCCCCGAAAACAAATCACGATCCCTCTTCGGCTTCAAGCCCTACTCTCTCTCCACCTTTCGAGCCTCCGGATAGACCTCTGCATATGTCGCATTGAAGGAAGGGATCAGGATCTTGATATCCCATGTCAATCCCTTCCGGAAGTGCTCTGCTCGGATCACTGGGTCGCTTACCATGTACTCGGCGTATCGGCTCAGCCGGCCGAACTCTGCCGCATACTCCTCCACAGTCATACTGCCCTGCTGCAGGTTCTGAAACTGCCGCACTAGGCCGATCTTGTCTGTGGAGGAAAAGAACTTCTCTCTGAACAGGGACCGAAACTCAGCCTAAGTGTGGCCCTCTCCTGCAAGAGCCGGCTCGTTCCGGAACCATGTCCGGGCAACATCTAATAACTGCAAGCCAACCACTTTGACCTTCAGGTCGTCTGCCAGGCGGGAGGCCCTCATCTGATGCTCGATATCCTCGAGCCAGTCATCAGCATATACAATGCCCTCGGTCCCTCTGAAATCCATCGGACCCATCTTCTTGAAAGCCTGGATGTCTCCGGGCTTCTGCTGCTGTGCCTCCCACTGTGGAGCCCCACGCTCCACCGTAGCTAGGGCCAACCTATGGGCATCCTCCATGCCCTGCCGCATGGCCTCAGTCTGTCTCATTTGTGTCTCGTGCTGGGCCCGCTTGGACTCCAGCACCTGCTGAAAGAATACGAGCATCTGCACCATGTCTGTAGGCAGAGAAGGCAACGAAAGAACAGCTCCCACCACCATCGGAGGAGTCCCCTGCTGAGGAGGAGGAGGAACGCCGCCGACAGCTTCCGTCGTAGCCCCCGGCACTGCAGGAAGAGCACCCGCAGTGACCCCAGGGACAGTCATCGAGAGTGCTGGAGAAGTACCCCCGAGAGCCCCTACCGAAGTCCCAACTGCAGGGGAAGTGACTATAGCCTGTCCGCCAGAGGTAGCAGACCTCTCCGTCTCCCCGTGCTCCTCACCGGAAGAATGAGTCATAACCATCCTGGAGACAGATTGAAAGGAAGATATCAATATGGCACAAAAAGGATTATATCAAAGGAGGACAACTAGAATACATTAAATCAATATCAAAGACGGTAAGCAAGATAAGTAAGAAAAGATCCTACTGTGATTGAGTACTCTTAGCCTACTACCTCCTATATGTAACACAGGCTCGTAGTCAACACTCTAAAACGAGTGCTGCTACAACATCGCACTAATTGCGACTTCAGGACCTGCGTGGGCCACCACTAAAAATGTGTCACGACCCGCACCCGCTATAAGTGCACGTGTACGTAACAACGCCCAGCACGCACCGTAAAAATGGTGTGGAACACTGTAGGTTTACTACTCTAATAACAGTTTATATAATATCAAAATCTGTCGAGAATATGGTCAACTCCTAACGGAGGACAAGCAATGATAATATATGAGTGCTCAATCACAACTCTAAGATGATAAAGTAAATACTGAAAGATAAAGACAACACGACAATAAAATATAACCTGTCAAGTCCAAACACAAAGAATATACAAGTCTAAGTCCAAAGTCTCTAATACAAGCCAAAATAATAACAGTCCCAAGAGTGACTGGAGACAAGGTCCAGTACAAAAACCTACTCTATCTACAGGATAGGCGGTATCTCGCCCTGCGATACTGTATCCTGCGGATCTAGGGTATCTGTCTCTAAACCTACTACGTCCGGTGGGCCGTAGTAAGTGCAATAATAGTCCTCCTCTGCATCTGTAAACATTGTCAACATATCCGGTCAGGATGGAACGAGTACATATTTCTCATAACAGATCTCAAGATAGAATAAAAGCCATAAGACTGTAAATAGAGCATATACAATAAAATTATGGAGTGTACATATGTGTATCATGGCATGGTAAGCTGTAGAGCTAGAGCTAGAACAGAAAAGTAGAACTGATCATGGTATGTACACAAATCAGGGTAAGCCATCTATCCAATGTGTGTGAGTAGCAGTTTCAACTTGTGATCGGCTTGGGCACCTGTAAGTAACTGGCCTGGCTAGTCATAAGTACGGTACATGACTAACACTGTTCGGGAATGCGGGATGGATTTGATCACAGGCATACGCTACTACTCCCCCACCTCCAACTGGTAGAATGGATCCAAACAGGACACATCACTGCACGGGATTCTATGAGAAGGGAGCAAGTCTTCTCTAGAATCGATGACCATATATTGTGCAAGAGCTACAAGAGAGCTTGCACAATATATCCCAAGCTAACAAGGAGCAACATCTCTCGTCGAGATCCAGGAATACCAATCCGTGAGAGCCATGTGTCAGGAATAAGCATATCTATACTAAGTACATGAATCATAACAGTTATCATAAATTAGAAAAAAGTTATCAGAGAATGTACTCGCCTGTGATATGATATAATATGTCAACTGGATCTAATGCAGCACCTCGAGGACCTATAGATAACAAGACGTATCAATACTATGTTTAGAAAGTAAAGTCAAATCAATTTAAATCCTATTAAGTCATTCTAGGTCAAGACAAGTCTAGTTAGGTCAACTTTGGTCATAGGACAACATTGGAAGTCAACCCATATCAAACTAGGTTAAAAGTTGACTTACAGTTGACTTTTGGTCAACGGGTCAACTCTGGTCAACTCTAGGTCAACCCTAGGTCAATGGTGACTAATAGTTGACTTTTGGTTAACTGTTTAAGTCTAATGGAATTTGGGAATAAATTGGGTAAAGTGTTGACCCATGGTTGACTTTTGGTCTAAAAAGTCAACCGTGGTCAACCAAGGTCAAGACTAGGTCTAGGTGACTATTTCTAACCATTACAAACCCTTACAACTCATATCCGAGTCTATCTTGAACTCCGAAACTCATATCTTGGCCGTAGGCCAATATCTTAAATTTACCCTTTACAAAGGTAAATTTCTAACCTAGCCCAATACCAAGTTAGCCTACCTACGCTTGGTATTTCGACCCGTGCTTCCTAGGGTAGTAGGATACTAGCCTACACTATCATTATCTACCAAGCTTCCTAGGTAGAGTGGACATCCAGTCCATCTTACGGCGTATGTTGCCGAATCACCGATTATCTTGAGTATCGCGAGATACTCAATGATATCGTGCGATACCGTCGTCCTACTCCCACACGATATCCCGATTTTAACTCGGGAGCCTACCCACAAAATCTAATTCACGTAATCTAAGTCTCATCCAATTTTGGGCGCGTTCCGACACTCGTAACTCCATTTCACCCTTTCACCAAATCCGATTCACTCACAACCCTCTCTAATTTAATTTCCCACATTTCCTACACTACCACTCTTCTTCTTCTACTTCTTTTCCTTCCCTTCTCCTCATTCTTATTCCTTCTCCTTGCCTTTCTTCTTCTCCTTATTCTTTTTCTTCTCCTTATTCCTTTCTTCTTTCTTCTCCTTATCTTTTCCTCATTCTTCTCTTTATCTTCTCTTATATATCTATATACATCTATCTAACCATCTAGTTATATATATATATATATATATATATATATATATATATATATATATATATAGGGGGGTATATAGGGGCTAAAGGGGGGGGGGGGCTTGGAGCTACTGCTGCTGCTGGATGCTACTGCTGCTATCTATGCTGCTGCTGCTGCTGCTACCTAATGCTGCTGCTGCTATGGCTAATACTGCTGCTGCTGTGCTGTTTGGGGGGGGGGGGGGGGGGGGGGGGGCAGCAGCTCACATCCCCCCCCCAACAGCAGCTGCTGTTGTTACTTCTTATTCTTCTTCTTCTAATTCTTCCTCTTCTAATTCTTCCTCTCTCTCTATATATATCTATCTATATATATATCTAACTATCTAGTTATCTATCTATATATATACATACACACACACACACACACATATCTATATATGTAAATACATCCACACACACACAGAGATATATATATATATATAAATACATACACACACACTCTCACACACTCTCAAACACGCACTCTCACGCACACTCACACACACACTCTCACACACACTCACACACACACACACTCTCTCATGACACCACCACCACCACTCTCCTCTACACACACACACACAAATACATATAAATATATATACACACACACATATATATATATATATATATATATATATATATATATATATATATATATATATATATATATATATATATATATATATATATATATATATATATATATATATATATACACTCTATATAAAGGAAAACCCCTAATTAAAATCCTAAACTAGTTTTTAGGAAAAACCTATAAAAACTAGGGTCAATATGTAGAGAATGGTCTCCTCTACATTTATTATGAAGGAATAAATGCAAGAGAGAAAATTAATGAGGGTTAGAGAGCATACCTAATTGTAGCTTTGCTTGAGGAAGAAGAAGAACTCAAAAAGAAAAGAATGAAATGGAGAGAGGGAGAGAGATTGCTTAGGAGTGAAGAAAGAGGGGGGGGGGGGGGGGGTTGGTCCACATGTGGCCGGCCAAGGGGGGCTTAATGGGTTTGGGTGGAGATCCATTAGGCCTCCAAACCCATTAGACTTGGTTTGGTTTGAATTGAATTTGGTTTGGTTCGGTTTGGTTCGGTTTAACTCTAAATTGACTAATTAAGCCTCTAAATGACTAGTTAAGCCATGGGAGTGTGGTTTATTGGTTTCTAGCCTAGTTAGGATGGCATGTGGGCCAAGCCCAGCTAGTATGTGGGTCCCACTAGGGTCCAGACTACCCGGGTCTCCAACTTAAGTCCAAATTGGATAAAATTCAAACTAAATCAAACAAATCCCTAAAAAACCTATAAAATCAAATAAAATTCCCAAAAATTATAAAACTTGAAAAATGACAAAAATATCCCTAATTCGAAAACTGGGGGTGACAATAACAGTTGGATGTGCCCATATAAAAAGCCCAAAAAAGTAGCTTTCATAAACAATACGATTAGATCCTGCGTATTTAGTTTGTAGCTAGTCCCTCCTACACTCGTCTCATTAGTGCACGACTGACATTGCCAAACTGCCGACACAGTCGGATACACCTATATACCCCCCAAGAAATACTAATCAGCTACTGCCAGTTTGGTGACGGAAAGCTACTTCGGTACGTGATTTATCGATTTCTAGTCGTAAACCTAATTGATTACTTCTAATTACGTAAATCAATAGCTAAAACAGCACTCAAAGGAGTATATGGTTTTGCTAGATGTATATGATATGTGCTTGATCACTACTTAGATACGTACAATATTACTGAGGATTCAAAACAGTGTTGTGCAAACCAAACCGGACCGGACCAACAGTTAGACCGGATCAACTGAATTTTGCCAAAAAATAGATCCAACAGAACTTGAACCAAACTTTTTTTAAGAACTACTATTTTTTTTAGAACCGATATTTAACCGGTGAACCGGCCAACCGGTACACAATTGAATTGTTGGATTATGATTTTTTTTTTGGCTTAATTGCTAATTGCTACCCTCAACTATCACACTTTTTCAAGTTGATACCCTAACTTTTTTTCGTAACAGATTGATACCTCAACTATTTTTTTTTTTCAACTTAATACCTAACGTTTTAAAAAACCCCAAAATGCCCTTATCCTTTCCCTCCCTCCATCCCCTCCCCCACTCCGGCCCCCCCCCCCCACCCCCCCCCCCCTGCTAGCTCCGGCCGAGGAGGGCGGCGCGGGTGACGAGGACGAAGCCGGCGCGGGGGTTCCTGGAGGCCGCGGGGCCGCCGGAGCCGTTGAAGCGGACGACGGCGAGGGAGAACGCGGCGGCGGCGTGGGAGCCCAGCGCCGCTCGCGCCATCAGAGCCGCGCCGGAGCTAGCAGAGGGGGGGGGGTGCAGGCGAGGGCGGCGGAGGGGGATGGTGCAGGCGAGGCGGGGCCGGGGGGGGGGGGGAGGGGGGGTGCGGAGGGGAGAGGGGGGGGGGGGGGGGTGGGTGGCCTGGAGTAGGGGGGGGGGGGGGGGTGAATGGTAGTTTTAAAATTTGGGTAAGGACATTATTGTCCAAAAAATTATCTGGGTATCAAGTTGTTACAAAAAAAAGTTTAGGGTATCAACTTGAAAAAGCGTAATGGTTGAGGGTATCAAGTAGCAATTAAGCCTTTTTTTTTTAAACTCAAAAAAGTTTATCACGTGATTTGTACCATTTGGTTCTTGGTTTCGTCTTGAGAGACTTTATAGTTGTAAAATCAAACCAAATATACTAAAAATCAAACCAAACCAAACCAAAAAAATTAAAGCAAATCAAACCAAACCAAATCAAACTAAGCATATTTGAACCTCGGTTGAACACTGGTGAGACCGGTACCAAATATTTTCTGTTTAATTATTGGTTCGGTTTTTAAAACATTGATTTAAACGACTCAGAAAGCATGCAGATTGCCCCTGTTGAAAAAATTTCCTTGCGCGCGCATTGCAATCATTTCAGTTGTTGTTCCGGCCGGCCGGCCGGGGCCTCTCTTTTTCCCGGCAAGCGCTTGTGGGAGGGAGCGTCCGGTTCTTTGTGTTTGTGGAGACTAATAAGAGGAAACACATGCTTGAGTGGCCTAATGCACTTTGCATCCGAAAAGGTGCATGGTGGCCCTTGGAGAAATAATTTTCCTAGCTAGACTCAATCCAAATCATTCATGGTAGGAAAAGGGACATCACAATCATTTCGATCATCAGCGTAACTAAGTAGCTGAGAGGGTGCGTTTAGTAGCATAGAAAAATGGAAGGAAGAAAAAAAAAGTGAAAAAAAATATATTTTTTGTTGTTGTTTGATATGAAAAAAAAAGTGAATAGACAAAAAAGTGGAGAAATTGATTTTCTTTCATTTAATAATTAAATGCTGAGAGTGGAAACCGTGAGTCCCATGGGAGACTGTGGTGTTGCCGCGTTGGACTTCCGAACCGGTGGAGCGGTGGAGCGGAAGACAAGACCGGAAACATAGCCTACAAGCTGAGTTGAGAACCGAGTGAAGGTCCTTTAGGACCTCGGTTGAGAGAAAAAAAAAAAAAAAAAAAAAACACACACACACACACACGTACGTTCAAGGTGGCTAAGGTGAGGGATTCTCAATTTTATTCCTCAATTTAATTAAAAAAAAAGTGGAATGGTGCAGCTGGCCTTCGGGCTGGGTGGTATAGCGGACTTTTGGGCCGAGTAGTGCAGGAATTATTCGGGTTGGGTGAGATGGGCCTGCGGGTATGGGTTTAGTAAAGTGATGTCTCCTTCCTTACAGTTCTGTGGTGCACTCTACGTGACACCAAAATTTGACAATAGTCACCTTTGAAGGAAGGTCATGAATTGGTAAGACCAATTGTTCCCTAGTCTCAGCGGTCACCTCCAAAATTTCTAAGTACAGTCGGGCGACTGAACCAGGCACAGGTGGACGGGAGTTCCCTGTAACCGCAAACGATGTGTGTCACGCCCCAGAACCAGAATACTGGAGAGCGGGGTACAGACATAGCCAGTTACGTATATCGAAGTGCAATCCACCTCGTAATACAGTCACGGTTGTCTAGATGCATGAGGATTAAACTACAATCCATCAGTCTCTATGGTCAGAAACAAGCTTAATGTCTCAATCTCAAGCAAGCAAATAAAAGTTACAATATGTTAGATCATCAGACATACAAAGTAAGGCGTTCCAAACATTACATATTTAGATGATCATGAAGCTAGTCATACAAAATACGAAGACTAGCAAGAGTTTAAGTCATACATGATCAACCCTAAGATTTGTCAATCATGTAACAGCCCTTAGACAGACAGAAATTTAAGTTTCAACACGAGCTAACACTTGTTCGGCGGTTAAACACCTCAAAAGAATAATTTACAACAGAGTAGGAGAACAAAATAAGAAACCCACTCGTTGCCAAGATTACGTCTGGTGTTCACCATTTGGCTGATAAGCAGGAAGATCCTCGGGTATCACTCCAAAATCTGGTCATACAAAACCAGCTAGGTCAAACCTCAGAAAGAGCAAGTGCCACAAGGGAGGCTTCATTAAGGAACTAAAACTAGTAGATAATAAAATAGAAGAATAAATAAATGAACATGCTTAAATGTCAAGAATACAGGGTTAAAATAAAACAATAGCTTGCATTAACAGAAGGAATATAATTCCCATGCTAATCACGAGCAAGCATTCAGGCACGGCCAATCAATTCCTACGGCTTGCTATCATTAGCTAACTAGAGTTATCATAGGCCTAGTTATTAGCAAGATGCAATAAGATATTTCCGCAGTCACAAGCCCTCCAGCTATCCAGGTTATCCAGGCGAGGTGATTTACAAGAGTTACAAGAGTTATCAAGATTACTGGTGTACTTTAGTGCTTATGATTCAAGAAGTGCAACATATGACAGTGTGCTGGAAATACACCCTACTCATCGGCAGTCTACAAGTCCACAGGTGTGGCCGGGATAACGTGATCGTCTGTAACTGGAAAATCTCTCTATATAAACTACTTGATCAATCTAGTTATTAACCTAGTCAGATTCGTTATGAATCCCTGGCCGTGGTAATCAGGAATCCATATCCTAAACATGATGCAAGACGAGACATGTAGCTTGTACAGGCACAATCAACCACGGGATCAAGACAAGAGTTACACTAGCAAGACAGGGATAGCCGTCACAACAACAGTCAAGATTATACATGTCTTATCAGGTTTACTTGTCATGTCAAGAGTACTTGTCTGGAGTGCGCCTCGATGGGCCATTTATCAAGGGTTATCAAGACGGGTTAATATTATCATGTTCAAGTCAAGTTCAAGTTACTATCTCAAGACTATCAAGTATCAAGTCGGGTCGTCGTAATTTAGGCCAAGTATAGAAAAAACATGCAAAGAAGATCGAGAACACCCATGTGTGATTGAAACTATAAGTCACATATGAACTCTGATTAAAGTGAGACAGAAAGATTCTTGAAGAGAAGAAAAAGATCTACAACTTTCATAAGTTTTTCAAGATTCGAGCTACAAAATAGCTTAAACGGACAAAAACAGTCATTTAGAGTGATTCGCGCACGGACAAAAGGCGCATGGCGCAAGGTGCAAGGCGTACGAGATACAAGGTACACGAGGTGTAAGGTACACGAGGTACGCGAGATGCAAGGTGCACGCGGTGCACGGACCAAAAGGTGACCAAAAGGTGTGCGAGGTGCAAGGTGCGCGGACCAAAAGGTGCACGATCCAAAAGGTGTGCGAGGTATCGTCCCTACCAACAAGCTTTTGCCCAAGGAGTTTTAGAAACTTCCAATGTCCATAACTTGGGCTAAAGGACTCGAAATTGGGCAAAATGAAAGTCTAAACTGAATGAAATTGAATTCTCTACAACATAAAAATAAATAGTTTTCGAAAATAAAAAAGTTTAAGAGATCAAAACCAAGAAAAATCGAAGAAATTATAAACTAAGATCTACAAAAATGTAACCATCAAAACCAAAATTTTCAAGTTTTAAAGAGACTTAGAATCAAGCAAGGAAGATAATAGAAAAATAAAATTTGAGGTCCATCTTGAAGCAAGTTGCACTTGCCTAGGGCTTGGTAGGTGGGAGGATTAAATGAAGAAGATGAAGAAGTAATAAGAAATAATGGAGGAGAGAGAGAGAGAGGAGTTGGTTTTTATACAAACCCTTCTCATGTCAAACCACAACAAACCAAGTCAAGTCAAGCCAAGCTAAGTTGAACCAAACCGAATTAAACCAAGGCAAGATTAGACCAATATTAGGCTAAGCAAGATAAGTCAAAATACGGGTCACATGACAAAAGTTAGAATTCCGTACACGTATACTAAAAATACGTATAACGGAAAATGGGAGTGACAACTCTACCCATCTTAAAATAATTCTGTTCTCGGAATTTAATCAAGATGTTAGAGATGTCAAAACAAGCTACACTAACCACAGGCAATCTACGACTAGCAATTAATCAAGCAATCATTCACGCAAGCAAGGAGTTAAAAGCATAAGGCATAAGGAAGACATTATACCTCATGAGTAAAACAGGTGTGGATATTACGATCGGATATCAGACTCACATTCCCAAGTTGACTCACCAAAGAGTGATGACTCCAAGCAACACGGACTAGACTAATAGTCTTGTTCTTGAGTATCTTCTCCCTTCGGTCCAATATGGATACGGATCTTTCCTCCTACGAAAGGTTGGTACCAACAACCAATTCCAAATGATCAAGAATATGGCTCAGATCCGAAATGTACCATCGTAATTGGGATACATGGAATGCGTCATGTAGCTCACGTAATGACGGCGAAAGAGCGAGATGATAGGATACATCACCTATTCGTTCGAGAATATCAAATGATCATATATACCTAGGACTAAGCTTTTTCCGTACGTCACATCGAATGACGCCACGAGTAGGCAAGATCCTAAGGAATATGTGGTCACCGATAGAAAACTCAAGAGAACATCGATGAGAATCGGCCCAATGGCGCTGACGATCTTGTGCAGCTCGAAGATGATCTCTAACTTGTCTGACCATCTTGATAGTCTGTATAACCATTTCTGGACCAAGCATCTGCCTCTCGTCTACATCATCCCAGGCTAAAGGTGATATGCACTTTCTGCCATACAGTACCTCAAACAGTGCCATCTGGATACTGGCCTAAAAACTATTATTATAGAAGAACTCCACGAGATGCAGGTGATCTTTCCACGAACCACCGAAGTCTAGTGTACAGGATCGCAACATATCTTCAAGAGTTTGAATCGTGTGCTCTGACCGACCATCTGTCCGTGGATGATAAGCTGAACTAAACTTGAGACGAGTTCCCAAACTCTCCTGAAGACTCCGCCAAAAGTGCGACATAAATCTTAAATCTCTGTCCGATACGATACTGACTGGCACTCTACACAATCTGACTATCTGTCTGAGTTATATCTTTGCTAGCTGATTCGTCGACTGACCAATCCTGAAAGGGAAAAAATGAGCTACTTTGGTGAGTCAGTCAATTATAACCCATATAGCATCTCTTCCAACTGGAGATTTAGGTAACCCAGTTATAAAATCTATGGTAATATGCTCCCACTTCCATTCTGGAATTGGTAAAGATTGAAGAGTCCAGCTGGTCTCTGATATTCAGTTTTAACTTGTTGGCAAACTAAACAACGAGAGACAAATTAAGCTATCTCTCTCTTCATACCATTCCACCAGAAATGCTGACGGATATCACGATACATCTTCGTACCACCGGGATGAATTGAATATTGTCACTACCAAAATATGGCAAATTTGCGACGAATTTAGCGACTCCATGAAAGGACGTCACTAATTTTTGGGAATATAGCGACGTGGCAATGTGACATCGCTATTCGTCGCTGGTGGCGACTACTAGCGACGAATAGCGACATTAGTTTATTAAATGGGAATCTGCGTCGCAATGTCGTCGCTACACGTCGCTAATTATTTAAATATAGCGACGCGTAGCGACGACTGTTATAGTACGTCGCCGTATATTAATAATCAGCGACGTTTAGAGACGTCTCATTCTGACATCGCTAAATGTTTCATATCGGGCCAGGAGGGTTTTCTTTTCGATCATTCCCCAAAATTCCCTCCCCCTCCAATTTTCCTGCTTTCCCTCCTCCGGTGCTCGCACCCTCCTCCGGCCTCCTCCTCGCAACCTCCTCCGGCCTTATCCTCAGGTAGCCCCCCTCTCTCTCCCTCTCTTTCTCTCTAGGGTACTGGCGATGATTTTGGGATACATGGATTCCCTCCAATTTTGTGGTCATGTGGGGACTATTTTGGGATACATGGATTGCTTATGTTTGGACTGATTTTTGTAATATGAAATCAATCTACTATTGTATCAGTTATTGTTTGAGGGGAATACTTCTTCATTGTATCAGTTATTGTATCTATTGACTGATTTTTGCATCAGTCAATAGACTAATGAGTGCATCAGTCAATAGACTGATGAGTGCAGCAATAAGTAGACTAATAAATGTATCAGTCCTTATTGATATGTGTATCATCCCTACATGTAATCTAGAGTATCTGTTATTTAAGCCTATGTATATATATATTGTTCACTGTTAACTAGTGTAATGAGTGATGATTGCATACCTTGTATCAGTCGAGAGAGTATTAGTATCAAGATTCAGGATCAGTCCTCCATTACATTAGTATCAGTCATGATTCATTCCTATATACTATTTTTGTATCAGTCTTTACTGATAACATGTATCAGTCATCACTGATATATGGTAGCAGTCATCACTAAACATGGTATCAGTCATGATACCTTGGTTTAGTCCTTGTTTGGATTTTATAGTATCAGTCCCATGCTTCATTGTGTATCACTAATTAGTATGTAGAGAGGGAAATACTTCTTCATGTATTTGTGACTGAACAATATGAAGGATTACTTCATTTTAGTATCAGTACCACATGTGGACTTTGTATCAGTTCTTGTTATTGTATCCAGCCATTGCTTGCATTAGTATTCAGTCTCTGTGGACTAATGTTCAGTCCTATCTCTTGCGTATCCACCAATTGACTTTCTTTTGTATCATTAATATAGGATGTATGGCATCTAATTGCATACCTGTTTCAGTCCTTGTCTCCTAATATATCAGTAATTAGGATGTCAATATAGTTCAGTCCTTGGTTCAATTTGTATCGATTTCTTTTTGCATATATATCAATTGGAGGTTTTGATACTCACTTTTGTACCAGCTATTAGAACATGGCAGTTGGCTAAGGATTACATCAGTCCTGAATTTTATCGGTCCCAGTCATCTAATATCTTATTTTATTCGAGAGGGCACTTTAGTTTAGTCCCTTTCTATAGACTATAGCTGTATGTTGTTACCAGTCCTTAGCTAGCTGCATAACTGCTGGTAGATTAAGAGGGTTGGAAGCCTGAACTACATAAATAATCGTCTTTCTTAAGCCTCTAATATACTGACTGATCAAGCATCCTTCAGAGATACCTTGTATCCTCTTGGGCATTTTTTTATTTATTAAATAACAAGTATGTATTTACTACTTAATATATATACATGTCGCAATGACCATCAATCTCTCGATAGACACTGGATTGGTACCAGCCAGACACTGTCCCTGCAGCCATTCGACTGGCGAGGCAGAAATCTATGTACGACATTTGCTATAAGGAATTTTCATTAATCTACGGTACGACATCGTGATCAGGACATAGTCCCTGCAGCCACTCGACTGGCGAGGCAGAAACTATGTAGCTGTAGGTAAAGTTGACAGTCCTCCGACCCCTATCCCTCGGCAATGATGATACGACAACCTCTCACTACATCTTTTAGTAGTAGATGATGTCTTAGTATTACGTTATGTGGGTTAACCTTGATTCTGTTACATCCTTCAGATACTAGATTTGATAAGAACATATAGTACACCATATGTACAGAACATAGATGATTCAAACTAATATATGCTAGAATAAATTTTGGGTTGTGTTCTGAGCCATTCGTCCCCACACTTGGCAATTAAGCATGTGAAATATATCGTTGAAGAACATAAAACTTGTGGTCGTTACTGCAGAAAGTGCAGACCTACATGAACTGATGCACGAAAAGGAGGGGATCAAAGCTGTAACAAGTAAAGTTGTGTTTTGGATGTTCTACTTTTGTAAGCTTTTTGTTCACAAAGCAAGATATAATGAATACAGAACAAGTATCGAATTTATAACTCTTGTAAGCTCTATACTTGAGTTACGAACTCGATACTTGTTCTGTATTCTTTAATTATAGATTGCTTTGTGAACAAATAGTTTACAAGAGTTCTTTTTCCAAAGCACAATTTTACTTGTTCCAGCTTTGAGCCCCTCATTTTCGTGCATCAGTTCTGAACCATCCGTTCTCACGATATATTTCATTTGGGTTGTGTTCTGAGCCATCCGTTCTCACACTTGTCAAAAAATCGAATATAACTATTTTATCTGTTTTCGAAAAAATTGAATATAACCTTTTTACTTGCTTATGAAAATGTGTTCTAAGCCATCTATTCTCACACTTGTTTCTTTTCTGGAATCACAAAACATATATGAATTATACATTGAGTGTCAATCTTTGCAGAATTATCTTAAAATGGATATGAATTACTATCTACAAAACCATTTGTGGATGTACAATCGTCATTCTGATGACATGTGCGGTGTGCGGGATGAATTTATACAGGATGTGCAACAGTTCCTGCAGTTTGCCAAGGCGTTCCCTCAGTACATGGACCGTACAAAAATGAAGTGTCCATGTGTGAGATGTTGTAACTTAAAATATCATTCGGAAGTGGATGTAATATATCATTTGTATTCGAGGGGTTTCATGCCAAATTATTATCAGTGGACCGTACATGGAGAACTTGTGCCTTTAGCATCCGAGCCGGAGCCTTATGTAGATGTCCACGAGCATGCTGATTACGACCAAGGGTGGATGAACATGGTTTTTAATGCTGCGGGGCCTAGTTTCGATCCGAACAATCAATATGCTGCTGAGGAGGCACCGAATGCCGATACTGTAAAGTTCATGGAGTTGCTGGAGAATGCAAGGACTCCTTTATATCCTGGTTGTGATGACCATTCACCGTTGGAGGTGATTACAAGACTGTTGAGCATAAAATTAGATTTCAATATGTCTCAAGAATGCTACAACCGAATCCTGGAGTTAATTAAAGATATATTGCCAGAGGGTGCCAAGTTACCTAAAGACTTCTACCGATCCAAGAGAATGGTGAGATCGCTCTGGATGGGGTATGAAAAAATTGATGCATGTCGCAATGGATGCATGTTGTACTATAAGGACGACAAGGATGAAGACGCCTGTAGCTTTTGTGGTGCCGATCGCTTCAAGGCAACTAGTACAACAAGGACTTCTGGTGCACGCAAGCCAACAGATTCGATATACTATTTGTCTTTGACGCCGCGGTTGCAGAGGTTGTTTATGGCAAAGGAGACAGCTGATAATATGAGTTGGCACAAGTGGGAACAAATAGATGGAGTACTGGATCATCCATCCGACGGGAAAGCATAGAAGCACTTTGATCGAGTGTATCCCGATTTTGCTTCGGAGCCGCGTAATGTCAAATTAGGGCTTTTCTCCGACGGTTTTATCCTATTTCGACTTTCGGGCTCACAATATTCTTGTTGGCCTGGGATTGTTACTGTGTATAACTTGCCGCCTTGGATGTGTATGAAGACTCATTATATGTTCCTAACTGTTATTATTCCAGGTCTGAAGAACCCGAAAAGGAACATCGATGTGTACTTATATCCCTTGGTAGTTGAGTTGAATCAGTTGTAGGAAGTAGGTGCAACCACATATGATGTTTCCAGAAAGCAGAACTTTCAGATGAGGGCCACACTAATGTGGACCATCAATGATTTCTCGACCTATGGAATGTTATCGGGTTGGAGCACCCATGGTCGTCTCGCATGTCCGTATTGTATGGATCGCACTAAGGCTTTCTGTTTGAAACACGGAGAAAAATCGTACTTCTTCGATTGTCATCAACAGTTCCTGCCAAAGGATTATCCATACCGGAGGAACATGAATGATTTTCGTGCTGGCATGGTAGAGAAGTCTAGTCCACCGACACGGTGGTCCGGGGACACGATATGGGAGAAAGTTAAAGAATTGTCAAGTGCTATTGAAGAGCCTACAACGGGGTACAAGTGTGATGGATTTGGCCGCGCTCACAACTGGACAAAGAGGAGTATATTCTGGGACCTGCCATATTGGAGTGACCAATTGCTCAGACATAACCTGGATGTCATACATATCGAGAAGAATGTATTTGACAATATAATAAATACTGTGATGGACGTAAAAGGAAAGACGAAAGACAATCCCAAGGCCAGGTTGGACTTAGAAGAAATATGCAGACGTCCAGAGTTACATTTAATAAAGGAAGGCTGTGGGAAGTATAAGCAGTCCAAGGCCATTTTCTCGCTGGATGAGGAGGACAAAGGTAAACTTTGTAGGTGGATCCAGGGCCTAAAATTTCCAGACGGGTACGTATCGAATTTGAGAAGATGTGTTGACCCGAAGGAGAACAAACTACAGGGTATGAAGAGCCACGACTGTCACGTTTTTATGGAGAGGTTAATCCCGATTGTATTTCGGGAATTCTTACCCCAGGTCGTTTGGAATCCACTAACAGAGCTTAGCATATTCTTCAGAGATCTTTGTTCTACTAAATTTCTCGTCGATCGGCTTGAAAAGCAGGAGAAGGACATTGTCGTAACATTGTGCAAGCTTGAGAGGGTGTTCCCTGCTGGATTCTTCGACTCTATGGAGCATTTGTCAATTCATCTTTCTTATGAGGCACGTGTTGGTAGGCCCGTCGGTTATCGGTGGATGTACCCGTTCGAGCGCCATCTAAACCACCTGAAGAGGAAGGTGAAAAATAAGGCACCGGTCGAGGGTTCTATTTGTGAAGCCTATGTCCTTGAGGAGATTACAAACTTTTGTTCAATGTATTTCAAGCCTCATATTGCTACAAATAGAACAAGAGCTCCGAGGAACGACCATGGAGATATAGAATATAATGATACATTATTGAAAGTCTTCAATGCTCTTGGAAAGCCTTCTGGAAAACTAAAAAAGAGATATTTGAATGATAAGGAACTAAGGGCTGGACAGTTATATATATTACTCAACTGCGAGGAGGATGAAGTGGAAAAGCTAGAGTCACTACAAAAAAAACCCTCATTTACGACAAAAAATTACAAGGGTTATCGAAAAAAGTAGCATTTGCGACAACAAAATTTGTCCCGTCGGAAGTATCTCATAAAAGTCCATATTATTTTCGACGCAGAATGTGCTCTCGAAAAAGATGTATTTGTCTCTCGGAATTACTCAATAATTGGAGGGAGTTGTTGGCGCCAAAACTAGTTCCGACCAGATTTTTTTTTCTCGGAAAAGAATATCATTATTTTCGAGGACAAACAGGTCCCGTCGTAAATAGTGGCCTAATTGCAACAACAATTACAATTGGTCGTAAATAATACTTTATTTGTGAGAAACACTAGATATTGTTGTAAATAAATTTGTATTTACGAGGGGACATAAATATCATTGGTGAAAGTATACATTTTTTCAACGATTGTTTTTGTCATCAGAAGTAGTTGACTATTTCCTATACCTAGAAGATATTGTCGGAAATAATAATCAAATAAAAGTCCAAATTATTCTCCAAATAAATCAAAAACATTATCCAAATAATCAAATAATTTACCAAATAAATTATAAAAAACTAATAAATGCACGTGTGTTGCACGTATAATAAATTTAAATATAAAAATTTACGATATTATTGAAATATAAAAATATAGAAATATAATTTATGTAATCATATTCTAAATGATAGCTAGATAATATTATTTAGTTAGTTAAATATAATTTAAATTGTAAAATATTTGAGGATTTACAAATGTCAAGTAGTTAGGAGAACTTTTGGTTTTATAATTTTTCTTTTCAACTACGTTAGAAAACAAATACATTTACGAAACTTAAAAAGACTTTAATGATTTTTAATTAATTGCTTGATGATATACATATGTTAGGTCTAGTCCCAAATTGAATTTGGGGTTGTGGAGACCCAGTAATTAGTGTCATTTTAATGAAAATTCACACAATTTGGGGAAGAATGAATTAGGGTTTATTGAATGAAGAATAAGAATAAGGTTAGAGATTCATGAAATGAAAGACTAGAAAATGAAAACACAAATAATCAAATGATTCACCAAATAAATCCTAAAGATTTTGAGGCTAATCAAATGATTCACCAATAAATTAAATATTTCTCCAAATAATCTAATGATTTAAAATATTTCTCCAAGTAATTCAAAAGAGTTATCCAAATAATCAAATTGTTCACCAAATAAATTAAAAATATTTTCCAATTAAATTAATTTTTTTTCCAAATAATCAAATAGTTCAACAAATCAAAAAATTCTCTAAATAATCAAATAATTTACCAAATAAATTTAAAAAAATTGTGAGGACAATTACAGCTGATAATAAATAATGTCTCATTTACGAGAAAAATTAGATATTATCTTTTGGTTTTAGATGATTCCAAAAAGATTTGATAGACTCATACAAAAGACAAAAGTTCCGCGGTCAATGAAAAAAAATTCGGGACGACAAAAGTAAAAGCATAAATTGGCGTAGTGCAAATAAAATACGTTAAAAAAATCGGTCAAATATTTGACAAATGAAAATATTGTGATTAGGAACTTCACGTTCTTATGATCATGTTGTCAAATTTGGCTAATTACGCATGTTCCTACCACGTTTTTTTGCCAATTTTTTTAATAATTTATCTTAACACGTTTAAAAGTTCGCGTGCTAATAATTTAATTACTGATTCGAATCTTTCAAAAATACGCAAGTATTATATTTTTCTGAAATATACGAAATAATTTACCTATAATTCGAGTATTATTCGGGTGATTGCTAACAAGGGTCACTCCCCCACCGTGCATGCGCTGCACCCCTCCTCGACTTTGTAAAGACACTGTTGAAGCACACTGAACAACTAAGTAGTCAATCTCTGTTAGTGTCCTCTTCGAAAGTTTTAAAATTCAACATTCATGAAATTATTAGAATTTATTTTCTCATGTCATTTCACTAATTCTCTCCCTCTCTCACTTCTTTTACTCTATTTTTGTTATATCTGCCAAAAATATATGTAATTTCCCTCCCCATTATTTGTTCAGATTGGTAGACTAAATTGTTTCAAAATGATTTCAAACTGTTTTAGAAAAATTCTGCAAGAAATCAAATATTATACAAAATTAATCAAAAAGATTTCTCAAAATAATCATAAATTCAGAAATAAATTAAAAATACTTCTCCAAATAATCAAATAATTTATAATGAATCTATGTTAACAAATTATCAATTGAACTTTTTTTATTCAAAATATGTGAAGAATAATTTTCGTTGAATATATTTTCTTGTTTTCCAATAAAATTTCAAAATATTTTATTACTTTTTTTTTTCAAATAAAACTTCAAAATATTTGTTGACAGCTTTCCAAATAATCCCGCGGTCCCGCCCCACCCCCCATATTATTTTGGAAAATCCCGCCCTCCCCCATATTATTTCGGAGTAATCCCGTCCCCCCCTCCTAATTTTTCTGTTCTCTCCCATATTAGGTAATCTCCTTCTCATTAAAACCCACAACCCCGTACATACTAAAAGAAGAATTTTTTTAGGTATTCTTCTCTACTTCCTCCTCCTCAAGTTGGTTGCTACTATTTTGTGAAGAATACATCTGACGGTGAACAGGAAGAAGCACAAAAAATTTAGGTATTCTTCCTTTTATTTTTTTACTTTTGTTCTTGCTATTTCATTTTCTTCTTCTATATGATGTAAACAAATGAAATTGGCTTTTAACAATCAGAAACCAAGTTTCTTTCCAAACCCCCAACTATTTTTGCTTTTCTTTTTGATTTTTTTTCCAGACACCTGATCACCCGATCAATACTAGATGAGGACAACCGAATTTTGCTTTTTAATTTTTTGCTTTTTTCAGACACAATCATCCGATCAATGCTATATGCAACAAAATTATTGCTTTTTTTTCAGGACACCTTGTCCGTAGTGAGTAGAGCACCAGACACCTGATCACCCGATCATTTATATTTTCAGCCAATTATTGCTATTTCTGTTGTGAACTTTAGGTTGCCAACTAGTAGTTGTGTCTATAGAAAGTTGTATATATGGTGTGTAAGTTCTACAATTCATACTTTATTTTAAGGGGGCACATAACATGTTCGAAAAAATATCTCAAAGCTCTGCACCGATATTTATGTACCCTATTAATCCTCACAGAAATCAGAAAAACTATAATTTTTTATTGGACAATTATCTATTACAAATTATAAATTAGGTTAACATTTATGGTTTAGGAATGGCAACATGTCAGAACTTATGTTTCTTCTTTCAAATATTTTAAAGTTAGTTATATTCACTGGCGAAGGAAGAAGGGACGAGTGGGTCATATGACCATACTCAATTTTTTTATCTTTTTCATATATATATATATATATATATATATACACACACACACACACCCCGAACAATAGGAAACGAGCAGCAACAACACCAACAATAGGAAACAAGTAGCAATAACACAACAACAAAAAATGTGTTAAGTGATCATTCAAGTGGCACCTGATATTTCTTTAGTCTAACTGATCACTATAATGATATTTCTTCTTCTGCGATCCGAGCTTTACCATTGCAAGTTCCGTATGGAAACTTTTTGTTCCCACTTCTGGACTGTGGTGGCTCATGTTTCTCAACGACATTCTGACCAATGGTTAAATCAGAAAAATGTCTTTCTTGGGGAGTTGTTGGATTGACCCTGTTAGATTTTACTGGCTGCAGTCGTGATGCTTCTCTCGTACTCCTCCTTTCTGTTCAGAAACAATTTGAATCATCATTTCTCTAAAGTAAAAGTTAGATAGGCAAAATATTCTGATCTACATTGGTTTACCTTGGTTTGAGGATGCATGATGACTTCTAGTTGATCTTAGGTACTGCAAATCAGAAAAAGAAATGTAATTGCTCTTGTTTGCATGAAACACAAGCCAAAAACAAAACAAAATGTAAGGATGTTCCCACACTGAACTGGATGGTTAATAATTTACAGTATACAACTTGATTACTATATGTTGCAGCTATATATATGATAATATGATGATGACATATAACGTATTGCAAAGGATCTGTTATTTCTACAGAGAATTTTTCTTTGTGATACTGATTATCACTTACATCAGTCAATAACCAATCAATTAGAGTTAACTTATAATGGATAACAAGGATCATGGTAGGAAAGGTCAAATTATCATGGAGCTTGTATATAATGGATAACACATTTCTAGGAATAGAAAATTTCATCAGTTCTCCTGTCATCATGAAATCACGTTCTTCTTATGGTTCCTATCTTTTGCGTTTTAACTAATGAAGCAAATAAAGTAATTTGTACTTCCATAAGATCATAATTTTTACGTGGATCTTTTGGCTTTGAAAATGGATTATAGTTGCCTTGCTACATATCCAGTTTTCACTTAGGTAGACTTTCTTCTATAATGAGCCTAATATACCTTCTTTCACCATTTCATCTGGATTCTTTCCAGTTTACGAGAACTTGGGCCGTGCTCCTTGCTTCATGAGCTTAAGCGACATAACAAAAATGGTAATCTATCTAACCATCAACTGATCTAAGTTTTATGGCAGGGTCTCTCTTGCTCATAACAACCTGTCTAAGAATTTGGCACCATAGTAAATGGTTGATGCGAGAAATGATGGCTGGTCATGGAAACTTTATAAATTCTTTTATGTAGCTTTCTCCAGTCACCTAATTTTGACTGGAGAAAGCTCAAATATCCTTCATGGAGCCCATGGGTAAATTGTCCTGATGAGTTAAATGGTTTTCTGTTGTACTTAATTCAACTTGAAGTTGATGTTTCTAAACAACTAACGGAATAAGATGTGACTAAATCACCTTATGTGATTATTATATCTAGTTATTTGACTGCTTCAGTTTAGGAGACAATGAGTCATGACAATTAATGGTCTAAAACTATAAATATCTAGCTAATAGCAGTTAAACATGTCCATTAGGGATGAAGTTCCTTTTTCTAATTGTAGTATCTTACCTCGTTATCTAGATTCTTTTGATTATACAGGAATTTGAAGGGGTGCTCCTTTTTTGAATGAACATAAACTACTTCTTTGTCTGAACTCTTTTCTAGTATATTATAGGTGTGTGTGTGTGTGTGAAAATGGTACAATCTCTTGCTTTGATACCATTTTTATGTATCAGTACAATCTCTTGTGTGTGAAAATGGTAAAATCATTTGTGTGTGAAAATGGTAAAATCATTTGCTTTGGTACAATCATTTGTGTGTGTGAAAATGGTACAATCTCTGATACCATTTTTTTTTCTCTGATACCATTTTTTCTCTGATACCATTGTGTGTGTGAAAATGGTTCAATCTCTGATACCATTTTTTTCTCTGATACCATTTTTTTTTATGTATCAGTACAATCTCTTGCTTTGACACTCCCATGCCATGCATGTGAAAATCAAGGTTTTAAGTAACGGCCGAAAACGATGCCGAAAATACAGAAACTGTTGAATCTATACTCATAGGAAGGCTCCGAAACTGAGATCGAAACCGAGTTTTTGAACCATGGTTAAACCACATTTTCTCCCCAAAACCCAAGGGGGTTGCAACTTGCAAGGAGTCCCCCAGAATTCTCTTAATCTGCCTCGTTTTGACGACGACCAACAACCTGATGATATGGTCATCATCATCCACCAGCCTGGATTATTGGATCTAGATGATACAAACTGCCACAGATTTCTACCTTTCAAGATACTCGGCCAATAGTCCCAGGATATAAAATCCACTTGGAGTAACAATTTTCGAGTAATTTCATTTTTACCTTCGTTTATTCGTATCGTGTCATGATTAGCAATGCCACTTCCACATATTTTATTGTGTATTATATCATTTACGGATACGACACTACGAACACGGTCATGGTAGAACATGAAAAAGTTAATTTTCTAATTAGTTATTTTGGTAAATTTATATTGCATACTCATGTGCTTTTAATACCTAGGATCATTACAAATGAAGCTGTAAGGAATATTGGTGTATTGTTCAAGCAAGAGATTAAAGGGCCATGGGTATACTTTTCTAAATATCCAAAGGAGGAATTGGATGTGTTGTTTGATCGGTTTAAGGAATCTGGCTATACTTATACATGCTCAAATGAAGAATTGAAGGCTGCATTCACTGACCATATTAAAAAAAATTATGCTGACTGGATGTGGAATTTGAGAAAACCAATATTTGAAAAGTATAAGAGTACTGGAGAGAGATATGCTAATCGTCTAGAAAATGTACCTGATCCTGCAGTATGGAATGCAATGGTTGATGAATGGTTAAATCCTCAATGGCAGGTAAATGAACTTGAACTTTTACATATCAATTTAAGTCATTTCTTATATCATGACATGGACTTTGACATATCACATGTAGAGTTCTTATATTGAATGGTAGATTAATTTTCCATGGCATGACTAGTATTTGTGTGTGAATATTTATGAATTATTTATTGAGTGGTAGATTAATTCAAATGAGGAATTATTTTATTTTGCAGGATCAAAGTAATTCAAACAAAACAAACAGGGGAAAATCAACAATTGTGCACACCACTGGTTCAGTTTCTTTTGCCAAATTCAAAAAAGATGAGGTATAAAAGTAGAATGCTCCCAAATTTTTTTGTATATTGTATATTTTCATGTCTATATATATATTTTTGCATATTTTTTGTTGCTTCGGTTTGTGGGAGGTAAGATTTTTCAAGTATTAGCTTAATATAATAAGAAAAACATAATAATATTTTCTCTTAACAGCTTGATCAAACTGGAATTGAACCTAGTCCAATTGAATGTTTCAAGAAGTTTCATATAAGCAAGGGAAAGGAGGAAGAAGGAGAAATTTGGCGAAGTGAGAAGGCAAAAGAAATCTATGTATGTTAGCCAACTTTTTCATTCTTCACTGTGTTCTTTAAATGCATACCATATTCTGTTAATTTAGTATGTTTGTAATATTCTATCGAGATGTTATATAATATTGTAGTAATTTTTATTGTGCAGGAAGCGATGGAAAACAAAAAAAGTACTGCTATAGAAGAAAATCTTAATGTCAATGACTGGGACATATATAGAGAGGTGATCGTACCTAGTCATGGTCGTGCACTTAGATTGGGGGGTGGTTTGAAAGGTAAAGATTTATACTCATCTGGCCAAAGTTGCAACAAGCGTAGGTGTGTTGAACATGAAAAAAATCACCAGCAATTAAAAGATGAGCTGAAAGAAGTGAAAGGTCAATTAAGCACTCTGCAAGAACAAGTTCAAATGTTATTAAACAATATCCAAAATTCTGATCATAGTGCAAGACAATCACCATATGCGGTATGTACACTTCTTTACGATTTTATAAGTTGCAAGTTCAGTTTAAATCTTAACTTCATTTAAATTACATGAGTTCTTATTGATTTTTTTGTTGTAACAGGATAACGTTGGAAGTAATGGTTCGGATGCTAATCTTAGCGATGACGTTGAAGAATAATTCAAGCAAGCTTCAGTTTCATACAATTATTTTGATATTGCTATACGCAGACTTGGAAAAAGATTAGATTTGAAATTACAAGTTTATTGTACATAAAATACATTGTTTTCTTTGTGACACTTTTTTTCATATCAGTGAATGATTAGAAGGCTATCTTTTACTTTAGTTGTCAATGTATTCATGCTTTACTATTAATTTAAATTATGAGAAAAGTTAGTTATTTTATGACAATTATTTCTATCGGAATTAGTAATTGTCATGACATGTACCATTTTTGACGAAATTTTGGACCAACATATATAGACATCGTAAAAACATAATTCCGATGTTATTTTTTATATATTTCCAATTACTATTGCTATCGGAAAAACAAAATTACGACAACCCTTGTACATCGAAAATAATGTTTAATCGTCATTTTCGACAAAATTTTTTACAAGATAAATTATCGCAAAAAAATAATTTTGATTACACATACTTTAATTTTCGACGATTTTCTTTCATCAAAAATAATCTCAAACATTTTCGAGGATCTCCTTTTGTCGGAAATAACCTTACAATCATTTTTCCGAGCAACTAAATTCTTTTTCTTCTATCGCAAATAGTATTTTCGAGAAACAGTAATTGTCGGAAACGTAGTCGGAAAATAAAATGTTCGTCGTGTTTGTAAACATTTGTGACTACCAATTCATTAATTGTGAAGGCGTACACTTATCGGAAATATCCATCCGTTATATATTCATAAAGCTCATTTCCGATAATGGAAAAACAAATACGAGGGGTTAGTTTCTATCGCTAATACTCTCATTCCCGACGGTTGGTCGGAAAACTACCTTTTACGACGCTAGCATTTCCGAGGGCATACGACGGCCATATACCCTCGGAAAAGATTATTCCCGACGGCAAATGGCCTATTCCGAGAAAGTTTGGCCTTCGCAAATGAGGGTTTTTTTTGTAGTGAGTGGTAAGTAAAAATCTTTAACGTTCAAGTCATCTATTTGTTGATTATGTTATTATAATTTAACGAGTGTATCCCGATATTTATTGGTTTTCAGCAAATTTAATGATGATGTGAGGTCAAATAGACCATACATTGCAGATGAAGAAGTAGAAGTAGAAATGAGACCTCATTTTCCGTCTTGGTTGAATGCATATGTACGTAAGAAGCTAGTTAGAATCTTCCTCCATTTGTATTTGCACAAAAAATAACTTAACATTGAACTTAATTTTGTATCTTCTCGTGTTTAGGTCGATCGTTCGGACGTCACCCTTGAGAATGGATCTATTAGAACTCTTGCCAAGGGACCAATTTATGCCGTCAAAATATGGCCAAGTTATTGCGTGAATGGATTTAAGTTCAAGTCAACAAATGCTCCCATCAGAGATAGCTTCCTGGATCTTGATTCCGCAAAAAATAGTTGCTTGTGTATCAAATCTACAAACTACAAAGATGTCACTCCAGGCAATGATTTCTATGGCATCTTACGGGAGATTGTGGAATTGACGTACAATTATGGCACAGAGCCTGCCAAGATCATGTTGTTCAAATTTGATTGGTTCGATCCGATACAAGATCAAGGATAGAAAATTGACAAGCATGGTCTTGTGGATATTAACTACCGTCGTCGATACCAAGGATACGAACCATTTATCCTAGCAAGTCAAGCTCAACTCGTATATTTTACAACATATCCTAGACGGAGAACAACGAGGTACGACTGGTGGGCAGTATGCAAGACTAAAGCCAAAAATACCTACAACATCGACGAAGTTGCTTATCAGGAGGACGAGTTGCCTCTTGTACCAAATACAGTTGATGTCGACTCAGCAGAAGTTCTCCATTTCATATCTACTTGTGTAGAAGAGGTACAAGTATCCGAATGGGAAGATGAAGGAGATGCTAGTGAAGATGAGGAGGAAGAGGAAGCGGATGAGGAGGAGGAGGCAAACGAAGAAGATGAATTTTAAGAGGATGATTGAGAAACTGTGATTTTAATGTATTCATATTTCTGTAATCTTAAATTATGAACTGTGATCATTTCTATTAGTATTCAGATTTTTGTAAACTTAAATTCTGAACTCCAATGTATGCAAATATTTCTAAACTGTCATTGTATTTATTTATATTTTTAATTATATGTTATTATCAGTATGACAGGACGACGCGGAGGCATAGCAGGACGACGTGGAGACAGGTCAGGACGAGCCGTGTCCTTAGGTGGGAAGAGAGCTCCATTACCAGAGGATGGCTCCGGACCATCGTCTGACCCGAGCACTCCATTGTACCATACGGTCGCAGGTCCGGGTGGTAGTACACCTGGGACGAGCAGTTCCAGGCTTGCTGATACTCCTTCCCCTAGCCTTCCTACCCACTACAAAAAAGTGGTCTTTTGGGACAACAAAAAACTGTTCTAAAAAGAGCTTTTACCGTCCTAAATATTATTTGGGACGGCAGTTGGGACGGATTCAAACGGTGCTATTAGGGTGGCGTGGCAAAAGCTTAATGGACGGATATTGTCGTCCTAATTAACGTTAAAGGACAGGAAAATTGACTTTCTCAAAAGGTTGTGAAACTCAATTTTTGTGTGACGGTTGGTCTTGTCGTCCCAAAAATTAGATATTTGTAACGGATATTATCCGTCCTAATAATTTAGGCAAATGTCCCAAAAGAATATAGTTCACTTTTAGTACAGAACAACAGATCTGTCCCAAAAATTTATAACAGTTGTTCCAGTTCTCATAGAATTATTGATTTCCTGCTGTGCATACAAAATATACACTCAAAATACATATATAACAAAAACCATATATAACTATTTAAGCAAAAATGTATATTGTATTCTCTGAAAGGCATTAACAAAAAAAAGTTTTCATAAAACATCATTACATGCCATATCACATTGTTTACAAAATGAACACAACGCATCTTACATCATTTAGATGTCCTCCCATGATTCACAAAATGAACACAAAATTAGAGAAATCATTAATTGTTCTCTCCATCATTTACAAAAAAAGTCTAAAACTTTTAACATCATTAAGCATTATCTACCAAAACGAACCCAAAATGATTTTCCCTTAAGTGGCATCTCCCACCTTTTGTAAAATTAGGCAAAACTCATTTGAAGGACCTGCAAAAAAAAAGTAAGAAAACTAGTTATAATTCAAAGTGATGTTATAATTTTCGCTCAAAAAGATTTATCTAAGCAATGTAGAAAAAACTCAAACAACCAATATTGTTAGAAAATTTTGGAACAAATCATTACCAAATATGTCGACACCAAGCGTGATATAAAGTGGAATAAAGAATCCATCAACAAATTGAATAAACTACCATATGACTACAACAGGAAACAAACTACACTGCAATATTGATTAGAATATCAAAGTTAGCATATAAAGCGAGGATGTAGATAACGTTTTGGAAACTGCTTAAGAAATGGAAAAGTTGTGCCTTTTTTTTCAAAAAAATATTCGATATCTAGCTTTGAAGAACAACACAACAAGCACAACACATCAAAGAGTAGCAACATGATTATACTAGTAACTAATGAAGGTCTATTCACTGAATGAAAAGTGTCAATGGCTCGAGGTATATAAATCCAGAATAGCACAGGGTATACAGCCATATACATAAGAATCTAAGGTATCACACGTTTATTCCTTATCCACCAAAATTCCAATAGAGCAAACTTAACCCTGATGTCAACATACATATCTTCACCAAAAGTGATAAAATTTTGTATAAGTGCTATTTCGTACTTGGGTAGAATGTTCATGAACCAAACAAATTACAGACCTCTAACTTGTAACACCAGGTGAAGAATCTCTCTATGTAATAGTTTTGGTCAACCACCACTAAACATGTTAATAAAAAGTGATCCAAATCATGTATGGATCACTTTAAGCTCTATAACCGACATCATTATGATGGGGAGAAGACTTGGCTGATTATGATTTATAAACACTAATTCAACAAAAAACTTTCAAACTCATAAGTATAGAAGGATCACAAATGGTATCAGCATATATTCTGATACCACCAAGTGAGCTAACAATATGGAGTACCATTGGTTAAAGCATATCACTGAAGCTATAGCTACACAAAGGCCCCATCAATATATGAAAATCCAAGGGATAAGAAAAGCACTATGTGAATAACTTATTAGAGGCTGCTTCTGCTTTATTTTCATTTTTTTGAAAGCATTTCAAAATTGTTTGATAACAATAACTTATTAAAAAATTAGTTTAATTTTGGTACCTCTTCACTTAAATGTTGTTTTGTATTTTTAGATTTTTGGTTTTGTAATTAGATTTCAGTTCTTTTGTTTATGATTTAGGAACAAAAATATGGATATAGGAGTTGGGTGAAGCTTACAAATAAATCTTTTGGGCAATACATACAAGGAGTAAAAGTCTATATAAAACAAGCGAGCAGGTTTGCCCCAAAGAACAATAGGTTTGTTTTATGTATTTTTAGGTTTTTGGTTCATATCAATTCTTAACATCAATCAGCGGTTGTACTATAGGTTTGTTTTATGGTTTAACTCTAGAATTTTCATTCTTGTTAATTTTATTTTGTGTTGCTTTGATATTATTTATTGCTTGAAACTGTCTGTTGTGTCTTGGAATGTTATTATCGTTAATTGGAATATAATATTTGATAATGTTTGAGACTTTCATGTCATAATTTGGGAGCACACAACCTTAACCTATTGTAAGTTTTTATTATATTTTTCTACTTGAAGCGACTTGTAGGATATTTCTTATCATTTGCTTATGTCTAGAGTTACGAACATCTGCACGAATATAGGTATTACTGCATGAATATATGCACTCTTATTGCTGACATAGAAGCCTAGATACAAATACACATTAGTGAATAATGGGGCCTCTTACCAGCAAGCTAGGTATTGGTGGAGATCGAATTGAACTCGACATGACATTATAAGGAATTGAGCATAAATAAACAAGAAATGCAAATATGGGAAGAAATTATAGGGCTTAATGGAATTGATAGTAAGAAGAAAAAAAATTGCTTACAAAATAAAGTAACATACTACTGAGAATTCAAATCTCGATCCCCCTTTCTTCTCTCTCTCTCTCTCTCTTTGTCTATTTATACTAATAACAATATCAATTATTACTGGAACTTACTGAGTTGGACTGATAGTACTAGTACCTGAGTATTGAGTTGATACTACGATACTAAAGGAAACTTATGTTCACTGATACTCACTGGAGAGTAGTTACCACTCTGCAATGGATAATTGGCTTTTTTTTTTTCTGAATCTTCTTTTGTTAATGCTATCTATCTATCTATCTATCTATCCATGCTTTGTAGTTGGCCTTGCTCATGATACTGATATGAACAAACCGAACTATATGTACCTACCATGCTCAATCAACCATTATAAGCCATTGAAATGCATAATTGTTGGCCTCAGTCAAAAGCCAGAGCTAGTTCTTTTTTTTTCTACCTGGCAATTGGTTGTGTGACTAATCTAGTTCCCGGAATGTGGAAGCTAAGGCTAAATTAATTAATTGTGATTAGTGGAAGTAGGGATCTTGTTATTACAATATATATAACATAATAACATTACTAAACCTAGCTAGAATAAAAATATACCTAAATCAATAAATGAGTAGAAAGTAAGATCACCAAAGAAACATGAGTAGTTAAGGTGTCCATAATCATTTGTCTTAAATTGAAACACCTTGTTTTAACTTGATTTGTGCATAACACATTCATATATCCATAAACATAAAATTTTCAGTTCAAGTGTGACAAAGTCCTAGTTGGATGCATGACAGATGTATATAGGACAATATATAAAACATAATATTGCTCTAGAGAATTATCTGTCAAAGAAAACATAATGGCAATAGCTTAATCCTAATTATATATTAAGCAAATAATCTTAATTTATTGCAACATTTAGCAAAATACAACAAGCTAATATGATTACAGATAGCTAAGTCCTTTCTTGTATGTGTGTGGCATATTGAAGGAATAATATGTTTTCTGAAATTGCAAATACTAGACATTTGTTAAGGATAATAGAACAACGACATTGATATAATTTAGTCTTAATCAAGCAAACAATAATATTGTATTGTAGTTATTAGCAAGAAGCATGGTAGCGACAAAATATGAACTAGAATGCAGATTTTATATCTGAAACTACTATCTTCTCTATATTAAACATAATACTATGAGAACAAAATGGCTTAATTGATTGGAATAATGCAAAGAAACCAAAATTGGCAAATAAATCTAGTGTCCAAATCTAATACAAACCCCAACTTTATATCTTTCTGAACTGCTAGTGAGATGAAAAAACTCTTATTTAAAATGATGCAAACTGATGAATTGGACATCAAATTGTTTTTAAAAGATGTACATTATTTCATGCACATATATACATTTATTTTCAGAATAAAATTACTTAAAATAATCCTTGTAATAAATAGAAGAGGTTATAAATAAAACACTCATAATTTTTTTAAATACTCAAACTCCTTGTAAACCTTACCAAAACAAAACCAAACCAAGTAATTCAATTCTCTCAATGTAATTCAATTCATTTTGATAGCCTCAAAACCATTTTCAAGATTTCCTACAGAACAATTCAAGATCCCTACAGGACAATCAAAATCTTGTTAATTTTGTGCATTACATTACATATAATTATTTCCCCTTAGAAGAGTTGATAACAAATACAATTGAGTATCATGCCCAAAAATTCATATAGTTACACCTAAATCAATATTAAACATAAACATCGATACATATTAACCTAACTCAGTAGACACAAAAACAATAGTTTATCGAATAATGTTAAAACCAGAATCAAAGATTTCATGTATCCCAGTATAACACAAAACTTGGATCCTAACTTCGAATAATATTAAAGCCTAAATTTGTATTAAAGCTGACCAAATGAAATCAATTGAACACAAAATTAGTAGATCATGAAACTTTAAAAGTTTTTAAAATACCCTAACTTTGAACTAAAACTATAACACAAAATTAGTAGAACGTGTATGATGAACACGAAATTAATAGAACAAGTATGTAGAACTAAAACTGGATCCCTAATTTCTTGGATAAACGAAATCAGATTTGGTTTAGAATAATACCCCTTCCAACGTAGTTGAGGAGAGAGAGAAAGCTCTGTCTCCCCCTTCCAACGCAGATGTGGAGAGAGGAGACGGAGAGGTGGAGAGAGAGCTTTGTCTCACCCTTCCAACGCAAATGTGGGGAGAGAGCTTCGTCTCCCCCTTCCAACATATATATATATATATATATATATATATATATATATATATATATATATATATATATATATATATATATATATAGAGAGAGAGAGAGAGAGAGAGAGAGAATAAGTAGATCCTTTCTTATATTAACCTAAAACTATTAATGGTTCAGATCAAAGATATGAACGGTTTAGATTTGTTGGGTCAAACATTAAATAAAAAATTAGATAAAAGAAATGACAGGACAGTACCCAAAAAATTTGGCTTCCAACTTTTCCTTTTCCGCCGCAGTTTATTGGGACATAACTATTTTTGTTGGGACGGAAACAAATTTTAGTCCAAAATAAGTTATATTATTAGGATGCATAAACATATCTGTCATAAACATTATTATTTTTTTATTACACAATAAATAGACGTCCTAAATATTAATCTTTTAGGACACTTAAAAATAGTGTATCAAATAGTATCGTCCTAAAAACTCACTTTTTGTAGTGATCGCTGACGGCAGCATGGAGGGTGGAGAGCAGGTGGAGGAGGTAGACCCTACTCCCGCCTGTGCGTATCCATACCAGAGCGACCCTCCATGCGCACCTCAGGACGAGACGAGGATGGAGATTTGGGCGACGGTCCTACGAAGTAAGTTAAATGAATATATATATATATATATATATATATATATATATATATATATATATATATATATATATATGCAAATGACCTCTAGCCTAGTGGTTAAGAGAGATGCATGCGACCCAAGTGGTCGGGAGTTCGAGCCCCGGTGGAGGCGAGTTCACCACAAGTATCCATTGCTTCAAATATATATATATATATATATATATATATATATATATATATATATATATATATATATTTGAAGCAATGGATATATATATATATATATATATATATATATATAAAATTATCGTTGTATACAAATAACGTCCCTCGTCGGTACAGAGAGCGTTGGGCTCCTTTCTGAGGTCCAACTATGGGGGTCCGTGGATCAACTACTCGGATGCTTCGGAAGAGAAAAAGGCATTCTGGTTTGCCCACTTCAAGGTAATTAAAGATAGTTAATTTAGTATGATTAATATAATTTTAAGCATTTTTTAGAACTTATTATTTTAATTTGTTATTCTTGTAGAGGACTTATTTTTATCCACCACACCGGGCCGAGCAAATTGAGAGGCAGTTTCCTGCCGTCGCCGTCAAGCTGATCCGTGATGCAATTGTCGATCAGAAAGCTCGTCAGTACTTTGGAAAATCGATTGCTGGTTGGATCACGCCTGACCAGTGGACCACGATAAGGGGTCGATTTGAGGAGCCCCAGTACAAAGAGCGGTTGGCGAAGACGGCTAGGACGAGGGCCAAAAAGTGGTATGGTGGATCGATTCCTATGACGGAGCATTTTTGTCGTCTGGTATGTAATTTATTGTAATATATAAGATTTTATTGATAGTAGGAATATATAATTTTCTATTTTAATAAAGAATAAAATATAACAAACACGCAGGTACAGAGGGGTGAGGACGCAAACATGGTGACCGTCTTCCTGGCCACCCACCAGAAGGACGGGAAGCTCATCGACGATCGGACTACTCAGAGCTATGTAAGTACTAATTTAGATTTCGTTAATTTTAACATAACTTGAAGAATATACAGATAACCATATAGTTAATAATAATTAAAAACTTTAGACGTTTATTAGGTTAATTTAGGTAAGTACTAATTTATAGAGATACACAATTTTCTAGGATGAGTTTATTAGGCTACGTGAGCGTGCGAGTGCTAGTGCACTTGCAGAGGGAGGGGTTGGTACATCGCAGCCCTCTCCGCCTCAGTCGGAGGACGAGCTCTAGAAGACCGCCGTTGGTGGTCTTCATAGAGGTACGTACTACGGTACGGGATCCCACGACGTATTTGTTACGACGCAGGCATCCAGGGCTCCCTCTGCCAGTGCGCATTCACAGCCCTCACAGGCCAAGTCGTCCCGAGTCGAGGATACCATTGCCCGCCAGATTGCTGAGCTGCACGACGATATGCTGAGGAGGATTTCTAAGCAGCTAGGGTCTCAGGCGTAAGGAGATGCTGCGTCAGTCACCGCACGCTTTGACGAGCTCGAGCGCACCGTGAGGGACGTACAGGGGACACATGAGTCTATTCATGGCACCGTTACTAGGATAGCGGCTTGCATGGAGCAATACAGCGCCAAACTGCTAGCCCTAGAGGAGACGCACACGCACCCATCTCCAGCGGTTATACTGTCTCTTTCTCTAGCAGTTACACTGCCTCATTTTACAGCGGTTACATTGCCTCCTCCTTCATCGTCGTCGGTGGTTCTTACATCGGAGCAGTATGCTTACCTTCTTTCCAGGAGCGGTGATGCTCCTCCAGATCAGCCGTAGTCGACATATATATTGTTGTGTGATGGCCAATTATTGGGTCTTTTATGTGTTTCTACATACATTGTTATTGTGTTTCATATTGTTTGACACTGTTGTTAAATTTTTTCATATATCTGTGTTGAGTGATGTGATTGTGTTTCATATGTGTTCGTGATTGTGTTTTATATGTGTTCGTGATTGTGTCTCATATGTGTTTCATATTGTTTGATACTTTGTGTTCGTAATGCTCCTCCTGATCAGCCGGTGTTGAGTGTTCCACCGAAGGGGTCGACGAACCCAGGGAAATGCTGCTGTAGGTGCTGCTACAAATGCTGTATTTTTTTTAAAATTTTTTTTTACCAAATTTAGCGACGTTCAGCGACGTTTAGCGACGTCAAACGACGAATATACACGTCGCTAATTAAGTATCGGAACGTCGCTAAATATGTGTTACCACGTCGCTGATCGTCACTAAACGTCGCTAACTAAGACGTCGCTAAAACGTCGCTATGTGTCGGTAATATAGCGACGTATCAATGTCGCAGAACGTTGCTAATTTTTTGACATGCCAGGTCAGTATGGATGTATGGAATGTCGCTAAAACGTCGCTAGGCGACGTCAGTAAATGCAGTCGCTGTACGTCGCTTGTAGTCGCTGAATTAGCGATGCGTCTGCGTCGCTAATTGTCGTCGCAATAGCGACGTATTGCGTCGTCCTAGTGTTTAGCGACTAGGTAAAATGCGACTATGTCGAAACGTCGCTAAATACGTCGCCAATTGGATTTAGAGACGTATTTGCCCAATTTAGCGACGTCCTCCGGCGTCGCTGATTGTACAGATTTTAATAGTGTGTGAACTGTGAGCCTCTACCATGATCTCCTGCTTGATGTCACCACTGGGTACACAAAAACGTCTTCCGTGTCGGAGATTGCCATCTTCGTGAATGCATAACTTTGCTCTTCGTCCTGCTTCACATTCTGCCCTAAGCCGCTGAAGCTTATAATCTGATGACTGTGCTATCTTGATCCTTTCAACTATACAGGACTGAACTTGCATACTGGCCATCAATGCCACATTGGTAGTAGGGGTGAGCGTTAATCGATCGATATTTGGTCGAACTTTTCGGTATTTAAAAAATTAATACCAATATCGTACTATTTAGAATCGGTTTTTTCGGTTTCGGTTAAATCAGTATTCGGTCGGTATTGGTTCGGTATCGGTATTTTACCAATTAATATTTGATCAATCAACACACTTAATATTGTAGAACTTCTTAACCTATAATATTTTTTTTACTCTTTTGGAAGATTAAATTTTAAAGTCAAGCCTATACCAACCAAACAATTAATCAAAATTACAAGAACAATATGTACAAGTCGCAAACACCTAAAAATGAGCCTAAAAGATCAAATGCGGTCACTAAATTTAATCTTTAGTATAAGTTTAAGTAGCCAAAATTCACTTCAAAATTCTATGAGAACACGAAAATATAAGCTCAAAAGATTAAAAACTCAATTATTAGCGTTCGTAACATAACTACAAGTCCATTAAATTCTAAATTCTAAGAAATTGATTAAAATAAAGATAAAAATAAAAATGAGTAATATAAAATTAATCACGAACATTCTTTTATATATATATATATAATATATATATATATATATATATATATATATATATATATTATATATATATATATATATATATATGATCGGTTCGGTATTTTTGGTATGGTATTACACTCAAACCGTTACCACTACCACTATACCATATTTTAGTCGGTTCGGCATTTCGGTATAGGTACATAATTTTGGTTCAGTTTTTCGGAATAGTTTTAATCAGTATTCGATTGATTTTTCGGTATCAGTCGGTATTTACTCACCCCTAATTGGTAGGGAGAACAATCTCTATACCCATCTTCTGAAGATCCGCTAATAAGTTTGGCTGTGTTGTTAGAAAATAAGCTCCTGCTCTTCTACTCAACGCATCTGCAACTACGTTGGCCTTCCTAGGATGATTCTGCAGGTTAATATCATAATCTACCAATAGCTCTATCCACTTTCTCTGACGCATGTTAAGATCCTTCTGGGTAAACACGTACTTAAGACTCTTGTGGTCGGTAAAAATCTCTACCCGATCTCCGTACAAGTAACGCCTCCAAAGCTTAAGGGCAAAAACCACCGTTGCTAACTCCAAGTCATGGGTTGGATAATTTATCTCATGATCATGAAGCTGACGTGATGTATAAGCTACTACCTTGCCATGCTGCATCAAGATGCATCCCAATACTCTGCCTGAAGCATCACAATAAACTAAAAATCCTTCAGTTCCATCTAGAAGCGTGAGAATGGGTGCCATCATCAATCCTTGCTTCAACCTCTCAAATGAACTCTGAAACTCTGCTGTCCAAGTAAACTGCACATCCTTGTGGGTCAACTGCGTAAATGGTTCTGAAATCTGAGCAAAGTTTGACATAAATCGTCGGTAATAGCCGGCCAATTCTAGGAAATTGTGAACTTTTTTGACGGTGCTAGGTACTGGCCATATCTCTATAGCCACTATCTTCTGGGGGTCTACTTCCACTCCACCTCTGGTGATGCTGTAACCTAAGTACGAAATGCGATCAAGCCAAAATTCACACTTATTGAACTTCGCGTACAACTGGTGCTCTCCGAGACTCTGAAGGACTATTCAGAGATGTTGCTCATGCTCTGCTTTATTCTTGCTATAGAGTAAGATGTCGTCTATGAACACTATCATCAACTGATCCAAATAGGGCATGAATATGCGATTCATGAGATCCATGAATACAGCTGGCGTATTGGTCTCTTCGAATGGCATAACGAGAAACTTCCAATGTCCATATCTAGAACTGAATGCTGTCTTCGGGATATCTTATTCTCTTACTCTGATCTGATGGTACCCCGACCGCAAGTCAATCTTCGAGAATACTGCTGTTCCACTGAGTTGATAGAATAAGTCATCTATCCTTGGTAGAGGATATCTGTTCTTTATTGTTACGAAATTCAAGGTACGATAATTAACACATAATCTTGATGTACCATCCTTCTTTTTCACAAGAAGCATCGGGGCTCCCCTAGGTGATCCACTAGCACGAATGAATCTTTTTGTTCTGAGTTATTCAATCATCTTGTATAGGATCTCCAACTATGATGGTGCCATTCTATAGACTCTCTCTGATACTAGTGTCGTCCCTGAAATCAAATCAATGGTGGGCTCTCTCTCTCTCTGGCGGCATGCCTGGGAGCTCTTCAGAAAATACATCAGAAAATTCTTCTACTACTCTAGAAAACTGAACTGCTGCTGCTACCGCCATCCGCAAGACTGGTGGAGAAGGTTCTACTTTACCTCTGGAAAATAAAAACTCTTCTTCGTCGGGAATACCAAAAATAATCCTGCCAATATGGCAGTCTATTATTGTGTATTGATCCTTCAACCAATCTATTTCTAGGACCACATCATAGTTGGCCACTAGAAATTCTATCAATTTAGCGAAAAACTCTCTACCGCTAACTACGATTCGACACAAAAAAAGACTCTATCTACTCCCACAAGACCGTTACCAGTAAGTATATTGAGCCTTACTGATAATGACTCGGGCTCTATTCATATCTGTGTAGCGAATCGTGCAGACATGAATGAATGCGATGCACCCGAATCAAATAATACCGATGCTGGAAAAGAGTTGACGAGAATGGTACCTGCCACCACCTCACTTGATGCCAATTCTTCTGCTGTGGTCAGAGCTATAGCTTGACCCTGTCCTCTTGGTGCTGGTCCCCTCTGCTGGTGACCTCTACATGTTCTGAATTTGAGCTTGGGCCTGAGCATATTATTGAGCCTGAGACAGAAATGGCCTCGGAGGCTGGTACTGCTGCTGCTGTACTGGTGCTGGTGCCATAACCGATGGATGGGTTAGGGTTAATAAAGATGAACTGGCTCTATGTGAACATGACCCAATTTTGTGATTCAGTGACCCAGAAGCCAAGCACAATCCATGTGCCCTGCGACACTCTGAAACCACTTGCCCAGGCTTCCCACAATTAGAGCAGCCCATTGCGGAAGATTGCTTTTGCCTCTGTTGCTGAGGGTACGTCGGTGTCAAGTGCTGAACTGATAAAACTGGGGTCGTCCTCATAGGAGCTCCAATAGTCAAAGTCCTAGCTACCGGGGCTGGTGCTGATGACTGGGATAACTGTCCATGAGGCCTCTTTCGTCCTCCAGTTTGATCTACTATCCTCTGGAAGGTATATTCATGCCTTCTAGCTGCTCTCAAAATAACATCAAAGATCTGGTGCTCAAACTGCTCCACTGCTAGAATGATCTCTAGGTAGAGTCCCTGCTGGAATCGCTGCTGTCCAATTCGGTCGCCACCAAGGTGGAAGCAAATCAACTAAGCCTAGAAAACTCGGCCGCATATCCATCGATCATCCTTTCCTTCTGCTTGAGATTGCTGAACCTTGTCTGCAGATCATACCGAGCTACTATATTAAAGTACTTCGTTTGAAACTTGTCACTAAATACCGTCCATAAGATAGGCATCGCCAATCCAACTGCTTGTATCGCCAACCAAGTACGGGCTAAGTCTAATAACTGTAGGCGCACAATAGCCACATTCTCTTCCTCTGGAGTCCTAGCTGCCTCCAGAATAACCTCTATATCCTGTAGCCAAGAAATTACGACAATAGCATCTTCATTGTCATCAAAGAAAGGAGGGTTCAGACGCTTGAAGCTGTTAGCCACATTGTTCCCTTGATAACCAACTCTGTCTATGGCATCTCGTACTGTCTGCTACAGGGCATCGCTCCGACGATCTTGTGATGTAAGCAAGTCCCGGATGAGTCCCATCAGGGTTCTATTGTCAGGCTGGGCTGGTTGAACTAGCGGCTCTTGTTCCTCAGAAGGCATCACTCGAGATACTGTCCCTAAGTTCTGGGTTTGGTCCCCAGGTTGTGACTAGTTCACTTGTTGTGCTCCATCCGGCTGATCAGCAAGACCAGGAATAATGCCACTGAAGAAAATGACATAGGGAATAATAAGGAAGGACAAAGATAGATCAAGGATAAAGGACCTTATCAGGCCAAGATTCAGGAGGATTAGAAAGCATGAGTAGAGATCAAGGGCGAATGCTGATTGAGACATCTATTTGGTAAAATCCTTACACATCTTGATTTACAAGACCTGCATGGGCCACCACTTAAACCGTGTCACGCCCAAGGAGCAGAATACTGAAGAGCGAGGGACAGACACAGCCAGCTACATACATCAAAGTACAACCCATCTCGCAATACGGTCACGACTGTCTAGATGCATGAGGGTTAAACTATAATCCATCAGTCTCTACGGTCAGGAACAAGTCTAGTGTCTCAATCTCAAGCAAGCAAATAAAAGTTACAAGTTGTTAGATCAGACATACCAAGTAAGGCGACCCAAATATTACATATTTAGATGATCATGAAGCTAGTCATACAAAATACGAAGACTAGCAAGAGTTTAAGTCATACATGATCAACCCTAGGATTTTCCAATCATGTAACAGCCTATAGGCAGATAGAAATTTAAGTTTCAACACGAACTAACACTTGCTCGACGGCTAAACGCCTTAAAAGAATAATTTATAATAGAGTGGGAGAGCAAAATAAGAAACCCACTCGTTGCCAGGATTACGTCTAGTGTTCACCATCTGGCTGATAAGCAGGAAGATCCTCGGGTATCACTCCAAAATCTAGCCATAGAAAACCAGCTCGGTTAGACCCCAAAAAGAGCAAGTGCCACAAGGGAGGCTTCATTAAGGAACTAAAACTAGCAGATAATAAAATAGAAGAATAAATAAAAGAATAGGCTTAAATGACAAGAAGACAGGGTTAGAATAAAATAATAGCTTACATTAAGAGATGGAATATAATTTCCATGCTAATCACGAGCAAGCATTCAGGCACGGCCAATCAAGTCCTACGACTTTCTATCATTAGCTAACTAGGGTTATCACATGCCTAGTTACTAGCAAGATGCAATGAGATGTTCTCGCAGTCACAAGCCCTGCAGCTATCCAGGTTATCCAAGCGAGGTGATTTGCAAGAGTTTCAAGAGTTATCAAGATTACTGGTGTACTTTAGTGCTTATGATTCAAGAAGTGCAACACATGACAGTATGCTGGACAGTGTGCTGGAAATGCGTCCTACTCGTCGGCAGGATACAAGTCCACGGGTGTGGCCGGGATAGCTGAATCGCCTGTAACCGGAAAATCTCTCTATATGAACTACTTGATCAATCTAGTCATTAACCTAGTCAGATTTATTATGAATTCCTGAACGTGGTAACCAGGAATCCATGTCCTCGACATGATGCAAGACGAGACATGTAACTTGTACAAGCACAATCAACCACGGGATCAAGGCAAGAGTTACACTAGCAAGACAGGAATAGCCGTCGCAACAGCAATCAAGATTTTACATGTCATGTCAGGTTTACTTTTCATGTCAAAAGTACTTGTCTGGAGTGTGCCTCGATGGGCCACTTATCAAGAGTTATCAAGACGGGTTCATATTATCATATTAAAGTCAAGTTCAAGTTACTATCTCAAGACTATCAAGTGTCAAGTCAGATCGTCGTAATTTAAGCCAAGTATAAAAAAAACATGCAAAAAAGATTGAGAACACCCATATGTGATTGAAACTATAAGTCACATATGAACTTTGATTAAAGTGAGACAGGAAGATTTTTGAAGCCAAGACAACGATCTACAAGTTTCACGTTTTGAGTTTTTCAAGATTCTTGCTATAAAATAGCTTAAACGGGCAAAAACAGTCATTTATAGTGATTCGCGCACGGGAAAAAAGCACATGGCGTGCGAGGTGCAAGGTGCACGAGGTATGCAAGGTGCAAGGAGCATGAGGTACACGAGGTGCAAGGTGCACGGACCAAAAGGGGTGCGAGGTGCAAGGTACGAACCAAAAGGTGCACGAGTAGTAAGGTGCGCAAACCAAAAGGTGCTCGAGGTACAAGGTGCGCATACCAAAAGGTGCGCGAGGTGCAAGGTGCGCGGACCTAAAGGTACACGAGGTGTAAGGTGCACGAACCAAAAGGTGTGCAAGATACAAGGTGCAAGAACCAAACGGTGTGCGAGGTGTAAGGTGCGTGAGCCAAAAGGTGCACGAGGTGCAAGGTGCGCGGACCAAAATGTACACGAGGTGTCGTCCCTACCAGCAAGCTTTTGGCCATGGAGTTGCAGAAACTTCCAATGTCCATAACTTGGACTAAAGGACTCAAAATTGGACAAAATGAAGGTCTAAACTGAATGAAATTGAATTCTCTACAATATGGATCAAGTAGTTTTCAAAAATAAAAAAAGTTTAAGAGATCAAAACCAAGAAAAACCGAAGAAACTATAAACTTAGATATACAAAAATGTAACCATCAAAACCAAAATCTCCAAGTTCTAAAGAGGTTTAGAATTAAGCAAGGAAGATAATGGAACAATACAATTTGAGGTCCATCATGAAGCAAGTTGCACTTGCCTAGGGCCTTGTAGGTGGGAGGAGTAAATGAAGAAGATGAAGAAATAATAAGAAATAATGGAGGAGAGGGAGAGGAGTTAATTTTTATACAAACTCTTCTCATCTCAAACCATAACAATCCAAGTCAAGCCAAGCCAAGATAAGTTGAACCAAACCGAATTAAACCAAGGCAAGATTAAACCAAGACTAGGCTAAGCAAGACAAGTCAAAATACGGGTCACCTGACAAAAGTCAGAATTCCATACATGTATACTAAAAATACGTACAACAGAAAACGGGAGTGACAACGTGCCTATCTCATTCCCACTTGAAACTGTAGTCTCATCCAATCTCGATGTTATTGTGTGGGCTACAGGGGATCAGTCATATACGTCACTACAAGAAATTCGGGTTTTCGTGACAAAATTTGTGACAAATGTAAAATTTGTAAACATGTCACTAAAAGGGATATTCCATGACAAGTAAATTTTGTTGTCACTCATTATTTGATTCTATGACAACACATACTTATCGTCACACTGATAAATCATTCAGTGACTATATTTTTATTAGTCGTCATAAAATGTTGTCACCGAAATATGATTTTAATTTTTGACTCATGTCAAAGGCAAGTTTTATGTGACAAGTAAAAAATACATGTCACTTGAGGTATATTTTGTGACATCCTCAAAGAATTGTAACAACAAGTTTTATATGACAAGTAAAAATACTTGTCATTTGAGGTGTATTATATGAGAAGTAAAAATTATTGTCACTTAAGGTGTATTCTGTGACTTTTTTAAAGAATTGTTACAACAAGTTCTTTGTGACAAGTTAAAATACTTGTCACTTAAGCTATATTATGTGACAAGTGAAAACATTTGTCACTTAAAATGTATTTTGTGACTTTGTTATAGAATTGTAACAGTAAGTTCTATGTGACAAGTGAAATATTTGTCACTTAAGGTGTATTTTGTGACTTCATTAAAGAATTGTAACAGTATATTTGTCATTTAAGATGTATTATGTCTCTTAAGAAGTATTCTGGCAGAATTCATATATATTATTATTATTAATAATAATAAACTAATGGTTGTGGTGTAATGGTAGGATGTTTGAATTTGGAGTAAAAGGTTGCGTCACATAGGACCCAAAAAAAATTCTTATTTACAATAAGATGTTATTTGTGACAATATCGTGCGTCACTTATAACATTCATAGTGACGATGTATGTTGTCACGAAAAGAATACTATTGGTGACAAGGTTTGCTTGTCTTAGTTGAAAATGTTTTGTGACGCCATGACAAGGTTTGCTAGTCATAGTTGAAAATATTTTGTGATTCCATGTTTTAGTTGTCACTTTTTCTTTTAGCTACGGAGTTATATGTAACGGAAGTAAGTCGTCACGGTACTCGTCACAAAATATATGTTGTAACGAGTTTCACAACTTTTGTGACAACTTTACATGTCACAGATCATATTGGGTCCCTCGTCAAAAATGCTTCTTCCCCATTATTATTATTATTGCATGAGTTAGGCAAGATATTTGAATGTTTTCATGGAGGAAGACCAACTTCGATGTCCCATCGAATCTGACTATATTCTCAGTCAGGGGAGATGTGTTAAGTGAACAACTCAAATTCCGATGAGTTAGGCAATATATCGGAATGTACTTTAACAACATTTAACTCCATACTAGCACTACAAGAACACATGATTTTTGTGAGATGTAAAGTTGTCACAGGAGTTGTGAAACTCGTCACAACACATCTTCTGTGGTGAGTATGGTGACGACTTACTTCCGTTGCATATACCACCGTAGCTAAAAGAAAAATTGAAGATTAAAACATGTCATCTGTACCCATCTGCAATAATCAAACCGAGTGGGCTACTTCCTTTATTTAATAATTAAATGCTGAGAGTGGAAACAGTGAGTCTCATGGGAGACCGTGGTGTTGGGCTTCTGAGCCGATGGAGCGGTGGAGCGAAAGACAAGGCCGGGAACATAGCCTACAAGCTGAGTTGAGAACCATTGGGGCCAAGATAAGTGAAGGTCCTTTAGGACCTCCGTTGAGAGATGTACCAAATTTTAAACATATACATTGAATAAGATCTAATTACTTTCAGTATAAAATTTTGTTGGTCATGTGCATTAGATTGGGTTGAGCCTATTTTAATTAACAAAATAATTTAGATGGGCTCTACTACTATGTGTTCCAAAGAAGTGATAAGGAATGGAGGATTAAGTAATTTTGTTAGTGTCAAGAGTTGTGTTAGTTGTCAAAGAATTGTTAATTTGGAAATTAGTTAGAGGCTAGATAGAAATCAAGAATTATTTAAGTTCAAGGAATTCTAGAAGATCCTTAATAAATAGTCTGGTTAGGATCAAAACTTGAACTAGAACCTAATATTTTGTATATGATTTTCTAGGCGGTGACTTAGCACCATTTTCAGCAATTTGGACTTGATGCAAGTACTTCTTATAAGATATTTTTTCATACATTATAAATGCTCTCTTTTATTTCTTAATTAGTCAATAATTCATATTACGATACGATCTCTGACACGTATATCATGACTTGTGATTTTGTATCACATGACTTTACTTCAAGTTTCGAATCTTGCTTGAATTATAATTCTGAATCAATATACATAAATCTTGACTTAGCATCACATGATTTCAAGTTTCGAATCTTGCTTGAATTATGTTTTGCGTCACATGATTTCAAGTTCCGCATCTTGCTTAAATCTTGATTCAGAATCAGAGGAAAGGAGAAATACCGAGTAGATATGTGGTCAACCCATTATGTTATGAATCATAGCTTGATATATAATGCACGTGTGCTCGATCTTGACAAGTCCAGATCTAAACGTTAGCCGACCACATATCGAAACCGTATTTCAAATCACGTAGTTAGTTGTGGCGTACTCTTGATCATGATTATATTTCATGGCTTGTCGTGTTTATCATGCTTCTTTATAATTTTTATAGTTTCTCGTGTTGCAAGCCTTATGATCATGACAACATCAGTATTTCATTGTCTTGTTTTATTATTCTGCATTTATTTTCATGCTTTATTTTGTATAGTGCAGCATGTTGTTTGGATTGCTCCCATCCTGACAGGACAGTTGACATGCTAGGTTGTGGCGATAGCATATGGATCAAGAGACTTCTGGAAGATTCTAGAAGATTATATTATATCTTTTGAATGTATCAGATGTTTTATTAATTGTAAATGTATATTGTTGATGATGAGGTTACCGAATTTGTCTTTGGAGAATAAGTGTGTATCATGTACTAAAGAGAGAAAGATAATAGACTGTGTGTATGTGCGCACTGAGGTGCTTTATTGTTTATTAGTGGTGTGATGGAGTGAGGTCGGTGATCATGAGATTTAGACAATTATTGAGGTCTAGAACAGCTAACTGCTATAGATTCTGCAACGCAGGCTGGACCTGATCACAAGTCGTACCCATTAGTGCGGGCAGGGCGTGACATATTTTTCTACTTGTACATTTTTATTGTCCACTTGTATTGTTTATACATGTTCTTATCAGTAGTCTTGTTGTACATGTTTACTGTTTTTTATATGTTCAAGAATATATCATGTTGTTCATGTCATGTTTCCTAAATTGTTATATTTTACTGCTTCTCTATTTATCTAGCTTTATTTTGTGCTAAGTTATATTATTGTATTAGAATTGTACTTTGTGTAACGCCCCAGTCCTAGATACTTAGGACTAAGAATGTAGATATGCTAGCTGTATACATACGAAGCATACTCCAATATATGGAACCCTCATATGTATGCATAAGCTGTAAAATGCATTAGAAACCATAACAACTAATCTCATCCACAAAATAAGAAAATAAAAGATATCGTATAATCAACTATGAAATGTCTTTGTACAAGATGTTAGGCAGAGACAAAGCCACTACCAACTATGAAAAAAAATACATAACAAAAGAAAGAGTTTGGCGAGCGAAGTAAGGGACGATCCAAGAGCAATCATCTTCGAAGGATTAGAGAAAATCACAGCCTTGGCTAGAACACCTGTGAAAAGACAAGAGCACACACCTGGAGCGATCATTAGGTCCTCAGATGGACGTAACAAGATACCGGAAGAACATGCCATATAACTGAATATAAACTGCTCAATAATAATAAGTCAAGTCGGATCATAACAAGGTCCAATACCTACCTTTGAATTAGCGTACCATCCCCTCCAACCAAACAATGACAGGAGATGGCATCCTAATCCACGATGAAGTATCTTTCCATGTTGTAAATCCAATTTGGTATCCGGTGTAAACCCCCTCATTTTTGAAAAGAAAGAAAAAGTTATTTATTAATTACCATTTATGAAAAAATGGTTTCATATATTAATTTCTTATTATTTTAAAATTTATGGTGATTATGATTTTCCATTATATAATAAATTTAATACTAATATTTTTATAGGTAAAAAAAGGGGTTATTATATTTTTCTATGAGTATTAGATTGTTGGAAAGGTTTGTTTTTAGAAAGAAAATCTTATAAAATATATTTTTATTATAAATTGTTTTTTATCTGAATTTAGAAATGGATACTAAAGATATGATTTATATACGTATATTTTTATAATTAATATTCTATATATAACGTGTGAGTGGACACATTTTTACATAAATGGTAATTAGTTATTTAGGTTTATTATTTTTCCTTTAAAATTATAAATTATTTTTACATTGAATTTATTATATCTAATTATAATTCGAAAATATTTTTTCCAAAGTTATGAATAACTTCACTAAAATACCTTTTATACTGTTAGTTTTTATTTGAGCTTATTGTCATTTATTTTTATTTATTTATTTTTTTTAAAAAAATGGGTATTAAGAATTAAGGCTTATTAAGTTTATATATATATATATATATATATATATATATATATATATATATATATATATATATATATATATATATATATATATATAGGTATATAGGTATATATGTATATATAAGTTATATATATAGCTAGTAAAAGAGAAACAAAAAAGAAGAAAATGAACAGCAGCTACTGTTCCCCACAAGGGGGAACAGCAACCACCCACGCCCGAGCAAACAGCAGAGTCGCTGTTTACAATCCTTCCTTTCCTTGTTTTCTTCCCTTCTCTCGAATTTGAATCCCTAACCAAACCCAATCAAATATAAATCCTATGGATTCTTTATCAAATTCACTTTGGATAAAATCAAATATAACCAAATCCTCTTGTCCCAGAATTTAATTCCAAGGGACTTAGAAATTTTAATAGATCATAAATACTCGAGAACATGAGATATCAAAAACATACAAATTCTCCTTGGACCAACGCGGAGACCTTCGCCAACCCCTCCCAGACCCTGGGCAACCTTCCCGCGCAGCCCTAGTAGCTTGCAGCTGCCATCGACCGCCGAAAGGCTAGCCGGAAGGCCGCTGCAGCAGCGAGAACAGAATACTCTGTTATGTAGTTACATCAACCAACAACTCGTCTTCGTGGTATGATCTCTCTCACCTCGTGTAACCTTTCCTTCAACCGATTTTGTTAACACATAGACAATTTTACCCTCTTTAATTCCCTTTGACTAAAATTTAGTATAACCCATTGGTATGCCCAGGAAATTGCCGGATATATCGAAAAAAAACCTGTTTGAGATTTGACAGAAACCCGAGTCAAACCATGTTTTTGGAAGGCTGATTCCTATCAAAATAAAAGTGATTTTTAAAATCTACTTAAACAAGATTACAGCCAACATAACCAAGTTTAAAAGCTAGCAAATAGTTTTATTTATGCCATGTTTATTTTCCACGATAAATCAGTTCGAAATCCCTGAAAAACAGTTTTCAAAATAAAAAAATTTCATTAAAACCATCCGATACGGCGTGTGCCCCGACAAACTGGGTGACATGGTCGCACACTATACGCATCAAAAGGCATGTATGGATATTGCCGACGTGTAGGAACTGACGAAACTTGATTTCGCTTCCTGTGCGCGACAAAATCAGTACGTATCCGTCGAGATACCCCCGTATCGACCATTTGCAAACTTGGAACTAATTTCGTGTATGTTCGTCGTATCGAGATGAAACTTGTGCCATCAAGACCGATTCATTTTTCTGGTCCTGTATGCCAAGTTTGGTCCGATTCTGAGAAGGTCGATCAGAACGCCTATTTGGCGGGCCCGCGACCTGCTCCAACGGGCAAATTTGTGCACGACCCACCGGAATCAAACTTTGGACATATGGTTGAATTTGTCTCCTCAAACCGGATTCGTAGACATGTAGTTTGACGACTTTAGAGACCGTAGATATGGGCACGCATTTTGGTGCAAACCGGGTCTAACGGCGGACATCGTTTTGACTCAAAATTATGATTTTGCCCCTGTTCCAGAATTGGACTTTTGGAAAGGCATTTTTTAGGCGTATCTTTTATACCAAACATGTTCGTGATATTTGTTTTAGCATCCGGAGCTCTTTGTGCATTTTGACTTTCGTGCTAACGATTCTAACTGTCGAATTTTGCTACATCTCGCACCAACCTCAGGTAAGATACCTTGCCATTAGCTGTTTATTTTACTTTAGCTCATATTCATGCATTATTTATTATTTATTTTCTCCAAAATAAATTGTGATACATGGCATAAGTAGATAGAATTTTTACTGTTTATTTCTATTTCCTGCTATGTACTATTTTCTTATACATTGAACTTAGATTTAAGGGACCACCCTTTGTGTGTTGTATTCATAGGCCTTGACATATTTCTACTACGTTGTTGTGAGTCACATATAAAACTCGGACATGGGTGACTGGCTGGCCACCAGTACGTATAAGCCGTACGATAGGATTAACCGCTAATAGAGGTTGCATGCTTTGTTTGACTTAGCGGTTAATAGAGGTTATATATGTTGTGGATACAACATAGTAGGCATTGGGCGGGGAGGACATATCCTTAGCGTATGGGCTACTTTACACATTTCTCTTGTGACCGTACGCTCCACCGGAGATGGGGGTTGATGACCCATGATTATTGATGTCCACTGACGTTCTGCGGAACGTTATGCTCTTATGGATTGGGCCTCTGGTGCCCTAAGGGAGGACCATGTCGATCCTATTTTAGCCAGGGCCCATGCGTTGAAGGTTGTTCTTAAAACTGCATTCACTTACATTGGATAGTTACCCTTATCCGTTAGGTATGAGTACTCTTGGTTTGGGTACTTGTATCTGACCGTACCTTGGAACAATAACTTGTCACAGACTAGTTTGCCACATCTTGTCCTTGTTTGGTTGTAGGTGTGGCTCACTGCTCCGATGAGAAGGTATTGAACCTTGCTGGGTCCGGATACCATATTGGATTCATGACTTGGAAAGATATTTCATCGTAGATTAGTGTGCCATCTCCTATCCTTGTTTGGTTGGGGGGATGGTACTCTAATCCAAAAGATGAGGTATTAGACCATGTTATGATCTGATTGACTTATTATTGAGCAATATTTATTCAGTTTATATGGCATGCTATTGTGTATCTTGTTACGTCCCTCTGAGGACCTGGTGATTTCTCCAGGTGTGTGCTTTCTTGTCTTTCCACAGGTATTCTAGCCGAGGTCGTGATCTTCTCATTCCCTTTGAAGATGATGTATCTTGGATCTTTCTTTGCTACTCTCGACAAACCATTCCATTTGCCATGTATTTTTCTTTTAAATTGGTTGGTAGTAGATTTTTTTCCGCCCAACGTCTTGTATAAAAGAATAATTCATAAGTTGATTTATATCGTTATTCTTTTGATTTTGTGGATGAGATTTGGTTACCATGGTTTACTTTATTTTAAAGCTTATGTATACATACGAGGATTTCATATATTAGAGTATACTTCATATGTATTCAGTTGGCATGTCTTCGTACTTAGTCCTAAGTATTTGGGACTGGGGCGTTACATATTTTTGTGGTGGCCCATGCAGTTCTAGATAAATTGTTTGATTAGTTTACCGTACCATGCAAGCCTGCGTATAGGATTAGAGTCTAGGATCTCGTCCACATACTTGACCTCCTTCTTCGATTCTATTTTGACTCTCTTGATTTGCATCTTGCTTGATTCCCTCTACCGTTATTTCTTATCCTTCCTTCGTGCTTGATAGAGATTAGAAAATGACTTGTAGGCTTCATTGATACAATTACAATATTAGTTGAACTCTTATAAGTTGGGTAGAGTGCCTCACAACCTAGTATTTCCTTTGTCCATATGACCCATCGTAGAGGATACTACCTGGATTACCTAGATTATAAATCCTTAGAGGACCATACCTCATTTTATCGACCAAAGCCTTATATGGCATGATATTGTGTATCTTGTTACGTCCCTCTGAGGACCTGGTGATCTCTCAAGGTGTGTGCTTTCTTGTCTTTTTGCAGGTATTCTAGCCGAGGTTGTGATCTTCTCATTCCCTTCGAAGATGATGTATCTTGGATCTTTCTATGCTACTCTCGACAAACCATTCCATTTGCCATGTATTTCTTTTTCTTTTAAATTGGTTGGTAGTAGATTTTTTTTCGCCCAACGTCTTGTATAAAAGAATAATTCATGAGTTGATTTATATCGTTATTCTTTTGTTTTTGTGGATGAGATTTAGTTACCATGGTTTACTTCATTTAAAGCTTATGTATACATACAAGGATTTCATATATTAGAGTATACTTCGTATGTTTGCATCTGGTATATCTTCGTACTTAGTCCTAAGTATTTGGGACTGGACGTTACATGTTTTTGTGGTGGCTCATGCAGTTCTAGATAAATTGTTTGATTACTTTACCGTACCAAGCAAGCCTGCGTATAGGATTAGAGTCTAGGATCTCATCTACATACTTGACCTCCTTCTTCGATTCTATTTTGACTCCCTTGATTTGCATCTTGCTTGAATCCCTCGTAATTTCTTATCCTTCCTTCGTGCTTGATAGATGTTAGAAAATGACTTGTAGGCTTCATTGATACAATTACAATATTAGTTGAACTCTTATAAGTTGGATAGAGTGCCTCACAACCTAGTAGTATTTCCTTCGTCCATATGACCCATCGTAGAGGATACTACCTAGATTACCTAGATTTTAAATCCTTAGAGGACTATACCTCATTTTATCGACCAAAGCCTTAGACCATAAGACCGTAGGACGACTGTATAGGCATGAACCCCGGACAAGACTTAGAACTTAAGAAACTTGAATTAGTTGTATTTTCTTTCATCATTATCTCACGAACTCATACTTTACCATCTTGACCAACACTACTATTATAGCCTAGTTTTGCAAGCTTACACTCATCCGAGCTTGTTTTAAGACATATGTTATTTGGTCGCGTCCACTAACATATTGTCTAATCAGAGCTGGTGCATGATGGTCTGATCAACCTAGTGTAGTTTGGTTCGCTCTTTGATTATTTTACATGGATTGAGATATAGTTAAACTTGTCCTTTAGGATCTCATCTGCAACAGTCTTGACAACTCCCTTTCGCAATATTAATTCGTCTTTGAAACCTATAATTACAATTCGATCCCATCTCCTTCGAACTCTTATTGTTTTTGTCACCCATTCGGAAAACAAACGCTCGTAGACACGAAGTATTCTTCTGTGGTCATGAGGGCTACATATACAAAATCGTTTCCATCTATTCGAAAATGGAGAACTATCTCCAACTTGATTCATATCTACCATATCTCCTTTATCTAATACGTCGCCTAGTATTCTTTTAAAAATCAAGAGTCGAGGTACAACATCACGACTTTGAAATTTTTTTCTAACCTCATTTAACCTCAAACCATGCCTTAGTTCTGTAGAGTATAGATTGTAAGCCCTCTAAAATTTTGTATTTATTAGCACTACCAATCGATTAGGATAATTTGGTTTCCCTTAGGATGATAAATAGTACCTCATAATCACCCACTTTCTATCTAGATCATTTGGGGACCTTGATCGTGACATTGCTATTCGGAGCACGAGACCAGCTATTACCTTCCAACAAATTCCATATACAAGACCTAGAGGAGTCCACCTTCATTTAGGCATATTATGTCCCACTTAAACACGTCCACTTGTACTCTATTTTCATGATACGACTTTCAGCTCAAAAAGACTAGCTATAACCCTTACCATAGTATCGATGTACCTTCCGACCTCAATTAGAGATCCAACCTCGATACAAATCTTTCGACCCTATATATGGTTGTGATCTACTCGAAGTCCCCTACGCACATGCCACTAGTATGCCACCCAATGGAGTCCACATGTGCTACTTACACACAAAAGTCACAAAAGGCGCATTTTGGGCATAAGGAACCTAGTAACCCTTCCGACTGACAATTAGCATAACTACTTGAGTTGAACCTATTCTAGGCTACCCTCACCTAGTAGAAATGGTTCAGATTGATTTTAGGATCTTTTCCAGCCCATATAGATTAAAATCCAAACCGAAGGTTGGATCCAACGGAACTAATAAATCAGTGAGTTATAACATTTATTTCTATCCATATCATCCGATACCCTCTATCGTGACTTTGATATTTGGAGCACAACACTAGCCAATTCCTTCCAATAAATTCAAACTCATGTACTGGACCAGTCACTCTATACACATGACATACGTGTCCCACACAAACGCACCATCTTGTGCTCCATTTTAACTACATCACATATATGACCCAAATATATTTTTCTTAGAACAAACCACGAGTGCCTATTTTTGTCCCATTTGATTTTTTCCATTCAATATCGACCCATTCTCACCAATGAATTGAATACCCATGATCCATGCAATATTGAGGACAACCTACCTTGTAGAATATGGTGCCAGTTTGGATTCCTACCATAACTACTACTTCCATATTTACGAGAAGCGATTTATGAATTAATACACTCTCTTTGTATTCAGCCTTATTATATTTTATTGTTTGTTATATTAAGTTTTATTTTAATTTCGAAGTTATAAGTTGGGTAGGATGTAAACTCCCTCATTTTTGAAAAGGAAAAAAAGTTATTTATTAATTACCATTTATGAAAAAATGGTTTCATATATTAATTTCTTAGTATTTTGAAATTTATGGTGATTATGATTTTCCATTATATAATGAATTTAATACTAATATTTTTATAGGTAAAAAAAAGGGGTTATTATATTTTTCTATGAGTAGTAGATTGTTGGAAAGGTTTGGTTTTAGAAAGAAAATCTTATAAAATATATTGTTATTATAAATTGTTTTTTATCTGAATTTAGAAATGGATACTAAAGATATGATTTATATAAAAATATTTTTGTAATTAATATTCTATATATAACATGTGAGTGGAGACATTTTTACATAAATGGTAATTAGTTATTTAGGTTTATTATTTTGGGTTTAAAATTATAAATTATTTTTTACATTGCATTTATTATATCTAATTATAATTTGGAAATATTTTTTCAAAGTTATGATTAACTTCACTAAAATGCCTTTTATACTGTTTTAGTTTTTATTTGAGCTTATTTTCATTTATTTTTATTTTTTTTTTTTTTTAAAATGGGTATTAAGAATTAAGGCTTATTATATATATATATATATATATATATATATATATATATATATATATATTTTTTTTTTTTTTAATATATATATATATATATATATATATATATATATATATATATATATATATATATATATATATATATATATATATATATATAAGTTATATATATAGCTAGTAAAAGAGAAACAAAAAAGAAGAAAATGAACAGTAGCTACTGTTCTCCATAAGGGGGAACAGTAACCACCCACGCCCGAGCAAACAGCAGAGTCGCTATTTACAATTCTTCATTTCCTTGTTTTCTTCCCTTCTCTCGAATTTGAATCCCTAACCAAATCCAATCAAATATAAATCCTATGGATTCTCTATCAAATTCACTTTGGATAAAATCAAATATAACCAAATCCTCTTGCGACAGAATTTAATTCTAAGGGACTTCGAAATTTCAATAGATCATAAATACTCGAGAACGTGAGATATCAAAAACCTATAAATTCTCCTTGGACCAATGCGGACAGCTTCGCCAACCCTCCCAGACCTTGGAAAACCTTCCCGCGCACCCACAGCGGCCTGCAGCTGCCGTCGACTACTGCAAGGCTAGTCGGAAGGCCGCTGCAACAGTGAGAACAGAATACTCTGTTCAATAGTCGCATCAGCCAACAACTCATCTTTGCGGTATGGTCTCTCTCACCTCGTGCAACCTTTCCTTGAACCGATTTCGTTAACGCATAGACAATTTAACCCTCTTTAATTCCCTTTAACTAGAATTTTGTGTAACCCATCGGTATGCCCAGGAAATCACCGAATATATCGACAAAAACCTGTTCGAGATTTGATAAAAACCCGAGTCAAACCTTGTTTTTGGAAGGCTGATTCCTATCAGAAAAAAGTGATTTTTAAAATCTACTTAAACAAGATTACAGCCAATATAACCAAGTTTAAAATCTATCAAATAGTTTTATTAATGCCATGTTTATTTTCCACGATAAATTAGTTCGAAATCCCTGAAAAACAGTTTTCAAAATATTAAAATTTTGTTAAAACCATTCGTTACGGCGTGCGCCTCGACAAATTGGGCGACATGGTCGCACACTATACGCATTGAAAGGCGCATATGGATATTGTTGACGTGTAGGAACTGACGGAACTTGATTTCGCTGCCTGTGCGCGACAAAATCAGTACGTATCCGTTGAGATACCCCCGTATCGACCATTTGCAAACTTGGCCCTAAATTCGTGTATGTTCGTCGTATCGAGACGACACTTGCGCCATCAGGACCGAATCATTTTTTGGTCCTGTATGCCAAGTTTGGTTCGATTCTGAGAAGGTCGATCGGAACGCCTATTTGGCAGGCCTGCGACCCGCTCCAACGGACGAATTTGTGCACGGCCTGCCAGAATCCAACTTTGGACATACGGTTGGGTTTATCTTCTCAAACCGTATCCGTAAATATGTAGTTTGACGACTTTAGAGACCGTAGATACGGGCACGTATTTTGGTACAAAACGGGTCCAATGACGGACATCGTTTTGACTCGAAATTAAGATTTTGCCCCTATTCCAATGTTGGACTTTTGGACAAGCGTTTCTTAGACATATCTTTTATACCAAACATGTTTGTGATGTTTGTTTTAGCATCTGGAGCTCTTTGTAGATTTTGACTTTCGTGCTAACAATTCTGACTGTTGGATTTTGCTACATCTCGTACCAACCTCAAGCAAGATAACTTGCCATTAGCTGTTTATTTTACTTTAGCTCATATTCATGCATTATTCATTATTTAGTTTCTCCAAAATAAACTGTGATACATGGCATAAGTAGATAGAATTTTTACTATTTAGTTCTACTTCCTGTTATGTACTATTTTCTTATATATTGAACTTAGATTTAAGGGACCACCCTTTGTGTGTTGCATTCATAGGCCTTGACACAATTGTACCATGCTATTGTGAGTCACATGTAAAACTCGGACATGCGTGACTGGCTGGCCACCAGTACGTATAAGCCGTGCGATAGGATTAACCGCTAATAGAGGTTACATGCTTAGTTTGACTTAGCGGTTAATACAGGTTATATGTGTTGTGGATACAACATAGCAGGCATTGGACGAGGAGGACATATCCTTAGCATATGGGGTACTTTACACATTTCTCTTGTGACCGTACGCTCCACCGGAGATGCGGGTTGACGACCTATGATTATTGACGGCCACTGACGTTCTGCGGAACGTTATGCTCTTATTGATTGGACCTTTGGTACGCCAAGGGGGGACCATGTCGATCCCATTTTAACTAGGGCCCATGCGTTGAAGGTTGTTCTTAAACTGCATTCACTTAGACTGGATGGTTACCCTTATCCTTTAGGTATGAGTACTTTTGGTTTGGGTACTTGTATCTGACCGTAGCTTGGAACAATAACTTGTCGTGGACTAGTTTGCCATATCTTGTCCTTGTTTGGTTGTAGGTGTGGCTCACTGCTCCGATGAGAAGGTATTGAACCTTTTTGGGGTCCGGATACCATATTGGATTCATGACTTGGAAAGATACATTGTGGGTTAGTGTGCCATCTCCTGTCCTTGTTTGGTTGGGGGGATGGTACGCTAATCCAAAAGATGAGGTATTGGACCATGTTATGATATGATTGACTTATTATTGAGCAGTATTTATTCAGTTTATATGGCATAATATTGTGTATTTGGTTACGTCCCTTTGATGACCTGGTGATCTTTCCAGGTTTGTGCTTTCTTGTCTTTCCGCAGGTATTCTAGCCGAGGTCGTGATCTTCTCATTTCCTTCGAAGATGATGTATCTTGGATCTTTCTTTGCTACTCTCGACAAACCATTCCATTTGCCATATATTTCTTTTTCTTTTAAATTGGTTGGTAGTAGATTTGTCTCCGCCCAACGTCTTGTATAAAAGAATAATTCATGAGTTGATTTATATCGATATTCTTTTAATTTTATGGATGAGATTTAGTTACCATGGTTTACTGCATTTTAAAGCTTATGTGTACATACGAGGATTCCATATATTAGAGTATACTTCGTATGTATGCAGCTGGCATGTCTTCTTACTTAGTCCTAAGTATTTGGGACTGGGGCGTTACATGTTTTTGTGGTGGCCCATGCAGTTCTAGATAAATTATTTGGTTACTTTACCGTACCAAGCAAGCCTGCGTATAGGATTAGAGTCTAGGATCTCATCCACATACTTGACCTCCTTTTTCGATTCTATTTTGACTCCCTTGATTTGCATCTTGCTTGATTCCCTCTACCGTTATTTCTTATCCTTCCTTCGTGCTTGATAGAGGTTAGAAAATGACTTGTAGGCCTTATTGATTCAATTACACTATTAGTTGAACTCTTATAAATTGGGTAGAGTGCCTCACAACCTAGTATTTCCTTCGTCCATATGACCTATCGTAGAGGATACTACCTGGATTACCTAGATTATAAATCCTTAGAGGGCCATTCCTCATTTTATCGACCAAAGCCTTAGACCAGAAGATCGTAGGACGACTGTATAGGCATGAACCCCGAACAAGAATTAGAACTTAAGAAACTTGAATTAGTTGTACTTTCTTTCATCATTATCTCGCGTACTCATACTTTACCATCTTGACCAGCACTGCTATTATAGACTAGTTTTGCAAGCTTACACTCATTCGAGCTTGTTTCAAGATATATTATTTGGGCGCGTCCACTAACATATTGTCTAATCAGAGCTGATGCATGATGGTCTGATCAACCTACTGCACTTTGGTTCACTCTTTGATTATTTTACATGGATCGAGAAACGATTCGGTCCTGTTGGTGCAAGTTTCGGTCCTGTTGACGCAAGTTTTGTCTCGAGCTGACGAACGTGCATGAAGTAATTGGCTACTTTGGAAAATCACTGATACGGAGAAATTTGACGGATACGCCTCGAATTCACCGCATACACGCAACCAATTCGAGTCCGTCATATTCCACACGTATACGAAGTCCATACGCACCTTTCGATGTGATTGGTTATCGACGAAGTCGTCCGGTTTATCGGGACGGACTCCGTATCGAAGTTTTTCAATATTTAAAAAAATATTTTTCTCTAACTTGAAACTGATGTAAAACAGAATATAATAAGCAAAAATAAAAACTAAAAATATGATATTGTAGCTGTATATGTTGTCTTCTAGTCTGTTTAAGTGGATTTAAAAATCGGTCTCTGGTTTGACAGTAATCGGACCTCAAAGTAGGGTCGATGGGACAGTTCCTAATGTCCAAAAATCGAATTTTTTTCTCGATTTTGGAACTCGTTTTTCGTTGCACACGATGCAAAATAAAATAAACTAATTGAAGGGGGGTAGACTTGGTTAGGTTGGCAACGTACATGGGGAATCGGTTTGTTAAACGGTTGAGAGATGACGACCAAAATGTGTCATAAAGTCGAGGCTCCGCTGTGCGTTACTGCTGGTATTGTTGCCACGGCTCGCGCGTGTGGGCGGCGCTTGGCTGGCCGGTGTTCGCGTACTGGGCTCACGCGGATGCCCAGGCGGCGGGGCTGGGGTGGCACATACTTGGGTTTATTATTTTAGGTCTTGCATTTTTATTTTGTTTACAAGTATATATAGACGAAGTTAGAGGGAAGGGGGCTCGGGTCTTTGCTTGGTTTGTCCGTGGGTGAACAGTGACCCCTACGCGGTATTGTTCACCCGTGGGTGGATTTTTTTTATGCTATAAGTAATTCATAAAAATCTAAAAATAACTTTAATAATTATCTAAAATTGCCAGAAATAGAAAGTAAATTTACAAATAGAAAATATTATGACGCTATAAACTTATGCGATACTGAATTACAAGTATTGTGCAAGAACCAAACATATGCTATCGCCAACAGAAATAACACTTCCAGCTTGGCAAACAAATGTAGTGTTGTCCGAGTTTCAATAAAAGCGAGTCGAAAAGATGTTGTGGATGACTATGATGAAACTTGGATGTTGATCACTGTTCTGCGCAGGAAATGTGACTTTCGTGTGAAGAATCACATTGACATCCGTGTTGACCCAAACTGGATCGTAGTCAACCTAATCTTGATAATTAACAAATTGATATTTGGCATGATCCAACTTGACACATAAATTGTCATCAAGCTACAAATCAGACGACTATCACATATTAAGTCAAACAATCATCATCGACGGCTGCTCGACGAATACTGCTGGAACTTGTCAACGGAAGTCTGTATTTTTTGCACTTTTATTGAGTCTAGGCTATTGTACGTTGAGTCACACTGAGTACCTCAACCATAGACTAGATAACCAAAAGCTCCACAAACAAAAGCCAAACTGCCAAAGCCCTACAACTGCCCATGAGCATTCTGTCTCCAAGGAGGCAGAGTTCGGGCCAAACTCTGCCCCTACACAGAGTTTGGGTCGAACTCTGTCCCCTAATTTCCAGGAGCTAAGTTTTAGGGATTGATCATTGCAAGTTGTCCAACAGCCAAAATTTTGAATATTTTGGACAAAGTTCTGGCCGAACTCTGTCTCCCAGAAATAGTATATATAGGCACCCTTTTCTCTCATTTCAAATCATCCAATCTTCTCTTCTCTTCTACTCTCATAGCCTATACATCTTAAAGAGCTATACTCTTCTCATCTACTAGCCACAAAACTTTCCAAGCCTACAAGGTGCTCGGTGCGAGTCAATTAGAAGTTTGTGTGCAAGAGTCTTGAGGAAGTCACTTGGAAAATTCCAAGTTTTGCCTCAGCGATCTTTCAAAAAGTTGTCGTGATCTTCTGAGTAAAGGCACGTGATTGTAAAGCTATTTCACAAATAGTGGATTTTAATCCTGAGCAAGAGTTCTCAGGCCTGGACTAGTCCTCCACGAGCGAAACCAGGTTAAAAATTGTTGTGTCTGTGTATGCTCTCTTATCTTTATTTATTTTTCGCGCTTATACTCTGATTAATTATTTGCTAGTTGGGATTTAATAGAGTTAATTTTTAATTGTTCATTATTGACACAAGTACTCTATTCACCCCCCATCTAGAGTTGCCTATACGTACTTCAATTGGTATCAGAGCCCTGTTCTCTTGATACAGGATTTACATCCTAGAGTTGATCCATGGCAACCACACAACCCATCTCTACCAACTATTGTGAGGGTCAATCCAAAAATAGGCCATCCCTATTTGATGGAACCAACTACACTTATTGGAAGACTAGAATGAGTTTTTATCTTAAGTCTCTAGACTGTGATCTGTGGACTGTAGTCACTAATGGCTACAAGAAACCTCCTAGAATAACTGTCGAGGGAAGTCTCGTCGAGAAACCCCACGACAAGTATACTGATCAGGAGAAGAAACAGGCAAGTCTAGACGCTAGGGCTATTAATGCTCTCTTCTGTGCCATAGACAGGACTGAATTCAACAGGGTCTCCACATGCACCACCTCGTACGAAGTATGGAAGCTTTTGGAGGTGACTCATGAAGGAACCACACAAGTCAAAGAATCAAAAGTCAGTCGTCTGACGCAGGAGTACGAGGCTTTCAAGATGAAGCCAAATGAGACTATCACCCAAGTGTTCACCAGATTCCTCGACATCGTTAACCCGCTATCTTCCCTTGGAAAAGATTATTCCAACCATGAGAAGATACACAAAGTGCTACGAGGATTGTCGAAGGTCTAGAACCCCAAAGTCACGGCGATCATCGAAGGCAATGATCTTACGGCAATGTCACTAGAAACATTGATGGGCAAGCTGATGACGCATGAGCTCGATCTAAAAGATTTTGAAGAAATAGCTCTAAAAGAGAAGGAGATTGCATTGGGAGCTCATCGCCGAAGAACCAGCTCAGAAGATACTGATGACGGCGACTCCGAAGGTGACGATCAAGCTCTCTTAGTTCGAAATTTCAAAAAGTTTCTATGCTTCAACAAACAGAAGAGAGAACAAAGAGACGATGAGGAAGAATCCACCTGCTTCGGATGCAAGAAAATGGGACATGTCAAGAAAGATTGTCCCTTAGCAAGGAAAGAAAGCAGATATGAGAAGCCGTACAAGAAGCCAACTACAAGAAAATATGCCAACACTAGCATCTGGCACGAAAGCGAGGCTAGTGATTCAGACGAGGAAAAGGACTCTCCGTAAAACACGTCTAATGTTTGTCTAATGGCGACTTCAGAAAAGGTAAAAGATTCTTTTGATAATTTCTTATTTGATGAACTTGGTGATGCTTTTAGTGATCTACTTGAAGATCACAAAAAGGTAATCAATAAATATAAACATACAAAGGATAAGATCAAGGACTACGAAATCGAGATCCATAGACTTTCATGTTTAATAGAAGATGTTAGAAACACTACACCTACGAAAAACACTGAAGAGGTATCCAAGCTTAAATTAAGCTTACACGATGCCGAATCAATCATTGAGAAACAAACTCTTGATATCACGGCTTTAAACAAAGAACTTGCTGAAGAGAAAAACAAGTTCAAAATTGCTATAGGTAGAATACACAGTCTTACTGCTAAATGTGATGAGTTAAATGTTGTCTCTAAGAAATTAGAGATTAAACTGGACAAGCAGGTTATTCAACCGCAAGTTCAGTCTCATAGTCACAAACACGAGACAGCTCAACACAAAAAGACACGTTACCATAAGAACACTCATCCACATGCTACACAAAATCATGCTTTTATGTACACATATTCACATGCAGCATGTAAAACACGCACACGTAAACACCATCATCATCCTGCCGCACTCAATCATTATTATCATCATGCTGCTACACATAGTCACTATAATCACTTTACTACTGCACGTAGCTATCATCACCCCACTTATAGACATCACTATCAACATGCTCCTAACATAAACATGCATGCTAGATGTACATATTGTGGCTCACATGGACATATTTTACCATAATATAGAATTAGAGGATTAGTTAATAAGAATATATATGCATGGGTACCAAAGTCTAACCTTTCAGGACCCACAAAAATCTGGGTACCAAAGGTCACATCTACTCGTGGTGTAGATGGACCTTCCTTCTTCAACTAGAAGCAAGTGGATTCTCGATAGTGGGTGCTCGCGACATATAACTGGAAATGCAAAACTATTCGCAACACTATCGATGAAAAAGGAAGGATACGTTTCCTTCAAAAATAACCTTAAAGGCTATATCATAGTGCAGGAAGATGCCTTTACGCTCACAAAGACGAAAAGCTCCTATGGCATCAGCGTCTTGGTCATACCAACATGGATACTGTAACCAGACTATCCACCAAGAAGCTAGTCAGAAGACTGCCGGATACCACATCCAAGAAAGACACGGTATATGTCGAATGTAAAAAGAATAAGGCTACCAAATCTTCCTTTAAATCCATAAACACTGTAAGTTCTACCCGACCATTGCAATTACTTCATATCGACTTATTTGGTCCTAGTAGAGAAGCCAGTCTTGGCGAAAAACTCTACACTTTTGTCATTGTAGATGATTTTTCATGATTAACTTGGGTTTTCTTTCATACAAACAAAAGTGAAACAATTTCTGTTTTTAAAGTATTTGCTAAAAAGGTTCAAAACGTAAAAGGCTACATGATTACTCGTATCCGAAGTGATCATGGTGGCGAATTCAAAAATTTTGATTTTGAAAAGATTTGTGATTCAAATGGTTTTAGTCATGAATTTTCGTGTCCAAGAACTCCTCAACAAAATGGTGTTGTCGAGCGAAAGAATAGAACTCTTGGCGATATGGCTAGAGTTATGCTAAATCAATTCTCTCTTCCGAAATACTTTTGGGCAGAAGCTGTTAGCACATCGTGCCATGTTTTGAATAGGGTATTGATTCGCCTATTTCAAAGAAGACACCCTATGAGCTTTGGTTTGGTAGCACTCCTATTGTTTCTTACTTTAGAGTGTTCGGTTGTCGCTGCTTTGTCCTGAATAACAAAGACAACTTAGGCAAATTTGATGCTAAAGCTGATGAAGGTATTCTTCTTGGCTCTGCGGCCAAGAGAGGGATATAGAGTGTTCAACAAATGCTCCATGATTGTTGAAGAGTCTACTAATGTAACCTTTGATGAGGACAATAGTACAGCTATCATTCTCAATGACGATGATGAACCATCAACCTCTATACCTATAAATGCAACATCTGAAGCCAGCTCTCCGAAGGAATTGCCAAAGAAGTTTCACTTCACTCCTTCTCATCCAAAGGACTTGGTAATAGGTAAAATATCAAAAGGGGTAACTACTCGATCTTCTGTAAGAGACATTATAGCTAGCACTGTATTTATTTCTCAAATATAACCTAAAAATGTTTTAGAAGCTTTTAATGATGAATTTTGGATTTCTGCAGTGCAAGAAGAACTCAACCAATTTGAAAGATGCCAAGTTTGGGAACTTGTTCCTAAACCAACTGGCTACTCAATAATTGGAACTAAATGGATTTTTCGTAACAAAGTAAACGAGGACGGTTCAGTCACTTGCAACAAAGCTCGTCTCGTAGCCCAAGGATACAACCAAGAGGAGGGCATCGACTATGATGAGACATATGCTCATGTTGCCCGACTTGAATCCATTCGGATGCTTTACGCATTTACAAATTTTTAAAACTTTAAACTTTTCCAAATGGATGTGAAAAGTGCTTTTCTAAATGATTTTATCAAAGAAGAGATTTTTGTCAAACAACCACCTGGTTTCGAAAATCACAAATTTCCTGACCACGTTTTTAAACTTAGAAAAGCTCTATATGGCCTCAAACAAGCTCCTCGAGCTTGGTATGATTGTCTTAGTATTTTCTTACTTGGTAAAGGTTTTTCAAAAGGGAAAGTCGACACCACACTATTTATAAAATCTCTTGATGACACAAATCTTTTAGTACAAATATATGTTGATGATATTATTTTTGGGTCTACTAATGAGGGTCTATGCAAGGAATTTTCCAAGTGTATGCAGAACGAGTTCGAGATGAGCATGATGGGGGAGCTCAACTACTTCCTTGGACTGCAAATCAAACAACTCTCGCAAGGCATCTTCATCAGTCAGTCAAAATATGTAAAGCACATGCTGAAAAAGTTTGAGTTTGACAGCATCAAACTGATCAACACCCCTATGGCTACTACCACAAAACTGAAACCTGATGAAAGTGGCAAACCGGTCGATCAACGTAAGTATCGAGGTATGATTGGTAGTTTATTATATTTAACTGCTAGTCGCTTCGATATTATATTTAGTGTTTGCTTATGTGCTAGATACCAAGCCAATCCTAAGGAATCACACATGACCGCAGTTAAGCGTATCTTTAGATACCTTAAAGGAACTATTACGGTAGGCTTGTGGTATCCCAAAACCACTTCTTTTGACTTAATCGGATATTCAGATGCTGATTTTGCAGGATGCAAAGTCGACCGTAAAAGTACCAGTGGCACGTGTCATTTTCTAGGAAAGGTGTTAGTCTCATAGTTTAGCAAGAAGCAGAACTCTGTCGCACTATCCCCAACAAAAGTTGAATACATCGCAGCTGGTCGTTGTTGTGCACAGATTCTGTGGATGAAGCAAACCCTTGAAGACTACAACTTATGTTTCAAGCACATACCTATTTTCTGCGATAACACTAGTACCATTAATCTGACCAAGAACCCAGTTTGTCACTCACGCACTAAACACATAAAGATTAGACACCACTTTTTGCGTGATCATCAACAACAAGGCACGATTAATTTAGAATTCACAAACACTGAACATCAGCTAGCAGACTTCTTTACCAAACCACTGGCCAAAGAGCTCTTCAACTTTCTTTGTTGTGAGTTAGAAAATTTGGATGAAACGCTCATAAAATAAATTGGCATGCATAAATAACGATTATGACATATATCTTTATGGTGACTTTGCTTTGGGTACAAGCCGAAAGGGTCCTTCTGACAACAAGACGTACACGGTACACTAGTCTTCGGACTACCGCTAGCTAGGATCCGCCCCCTACAGCTACCCCATGGCAGTTTTATCATAATGATAGCTGTCTTAAATCATTATTTATTATATGGTTTAATTACGTTTATGACTTATTTAAATTCAAACTTTCAAATTATATTCATTTTCTATCAAAACTTAGCCTTTTTTAAAATTTCCAGTGTTCTGTGCACATGGAGGCGGAGTTCGGGCCAAACTCTGTGTCTATGGTCACAGAACCTTCTTTGGTTCTCAGCCACCCATTCTTTTGATCCGACGGTCAAGATTTAACCTGACTTACTGCCCCCAAACCTCTTAAACCCGAGAGCAAACCCTCTCTCCTCAGTTTGTTCTTCTTCTACCTTCCTCCAAACATAATTTTCTCAAACCGTAACCCTAGAAACTCCACTTTTAGGCCCTTTTTCTTCCCAAACTCAAGATCTAAAGCTTTTGGGGGGATCTCTTCCATCTTTTCTCCTTCAAGTGAGGTAAAATTTTATATTCTTCTCTATTTCCTTTTTAAACTTTAAAATTCTCCATGGCTCCAAGACTCTTTGGTAGAGGCAAGAGAAGAATGAGTGATGGTGCATCATCTTCTCATCCTCCTCCTCCTCTGGCTCCTCCAATCCATCCTTTTTTTAATCCACCACCACCACAAGACCCAACACATTCAATGAACAAATTTTTGTATCATTGAAGGCTTCCAATAAATGGTTTGCTGATTTTCGTTCACGGAGTGTGTATGCGGGTCATCCGATTAATTTTACTATCTTCTCAAATTATGATTCATTGTTCCATGATCTGTGTTTAGATGAGTTAGTTACTACCTCATCTATAGTCTATTTGAATGCCATCTAAATGTTCTATTGTAACCTATCTTTTGACGACACACGGATCTACTCTCGTGTCGTCGGTATCGACATTTCTTTTGATGATTTTGAGCTTGCAAAATATCTTGAGATCCCGAAACCCAATTCTTGGAAGAAACTTGTCGATGCCCGACAGTTTCAATTTCCTGATAGATCGTCACTTGAGAGATTCTAGGATGACTTGTGTACTCCCAACACTCGTCCCCACAAGCTACGAGCTAAATATCTTAACCCGTATTTTTATAAACTTCATCGAATTATTTTCTCCATGATCTTGCCCAAAGCGGGATCCACCGATGAAGTATCTTATATTGAGATCTCTGCTCTTTACTATCTCCACTTCCATGTCCCTTTTAACTTTCCGTATACGATGATGGACTGGATGATTCGTGCATGGACGAGACCCCGATCATTGGTCTGCGTCCTGTATTTGTCGATGATTTTTTGTGCATTCCATATTCTACTTGATGAGTGTCAGTTCATTCCTACCCCTGCCTATCCGTCTAAGGCACGACGGCTTCTAGCAGCTGTTGAGTTCCCTGCTGAGTCTGAGCACTCCGGGTCTGATGCTCATGCTGATCCTCATGCTCTTAGCCATCCTGAACTCGAGCCTCCTGCTACCCTTGAGTCCATTCAGACTATGCTGAGAGATCATTTCTGCTTGGAGGATGATCGTTGGACTCAGATGGATTATCGTACTACCTTACAGGTGAAAGCCATCAGCAACACCCTGCATGACATCTAGTACTCCCTGGCTACACATCCTATAGTATCTTACCCCATGGTATATGGGACCCTTCTCGCGAAGGTTACCGTATCGACGACACTTGGGTCAGGAGGTATTTGGATCCGGATGCAGCATTTGTTGATCCTCGTCGCTCTGCCAGCGGTCCATCTGACTCTGCTGGACCTTTTCGTGCTCCGAAATGGCCGTGGTCCCTTTTATGATGCTGCTACTGATGCTTAGGATTTATTTTGTTTATGCACTTTGTAGTTTTTATTCCTTGATTATGTAGTTGAACTCTTTGCTTTGTACTACTTTATGCTTATATAGTTTCTATTTGGATTATTTGCTAGTTATCTCTTACTTTGGATTTGAACCTTGGTTGTGTGATTGCATATTTTCTCCATGGTTATTTTTATGGGGGAGCTTATCTTTCATTTTGTTAAATGCCAAAGGGGGAGAATATGTGATATTTGCTTAACCATTTTGGATAAATATTTGTGCTATGTTTTATATTGTTTGGACTAATACTTGTATCAGAACTTCTCTATTTATGGGGGAGCCGAAATATCCATCTACGGGGGAGCTATATATGTGTCCAGGTATGAATGTTGCGACATGCAAATATCGTAATTTTGTCAATTATCAAAATAGGGGAGATTGTTGACCTAAACTGGATCGCATTCAACATAATCTTGATAATTAACAAATCGATATTTGGCATGATCCAACTTGACACATAAATTGTCATCAAGCTACAAATCAGACGACTATCACATATTAAGTCAGACAATCATCATCGACGACTGCTCGACGAATACTGCTGGAACTTGTCATCGAAAGTCTGTATTTTTTACACTTTTATTGAGTCTAGGCTATTGTACGTTGAGTCGCACTGAGTGCCTCAACCATAGACTAGATAACCAAAAGCTCCACAAATAAAAAGCAAAACTGCCAAAGCCCTACAACTGCCCATGAGCATTCTGTCTCCAAGAAGGCAGAGTTCAGGTCGAACTCTGCCCCCACACAGAGTTCGGGCCGAACTCTGTCCCCTGATTTCTAGGAGCTAATTTTTAGGTATTGCTCATTGCAAGTTGTCCAACGGCCAAAATTTTGAATATTTTGGATAGAGTTCTGGCCGAACTCTGTCTCCCAGAACTAGTATATATAGGCACCCTTTTCTCCCATTTCAAATTATCCAATCTTCTCTTCTCTTCTACTCCCATAGCCTATACATCTTAGAGAGCTATACTCTTTTCATCTACTAGCTACAAAACTTCCCAAGCCTACAAGGTGCTCGGTGCGAGTCAATTAGAAGTTTGTGTACAAGAGTCTTGAAGAAGTCACTTGGAAAATTCTAAGTTTCACCTCAGCGATCTTTCAAGAAGTTGGCATGCTCTTCTGAGTAAAGGCACGTGATTGTAAAGCTATTTCACAAATAGTGGATTTTAATCCTGAGCTAGTCCTCCACAAGGGAAACCAGGTTAAAAACTGTTGTGTCTGTGTATGCTCTCTGACCTTCATTTATTTTTCGTGCTTATACTCTGATTAATCATTTCCTAGTCGGGATTTAATAGAGTTAATTTTTTAATTGTTCATTATTGACACAAGTACTCTATTCACCCCCTTCTAGACTTGCCTACACGTACTTCAATCCGTGCATAAACCAAATTTTTTAGCGCACGAACAACAACAATTGTCCTATTACTGGAATGCTTCCTAGTGGAACAAAATTGAAATCATCGACTTGTGATCAAGTGTTTGACTTCATCAAATGGAGAGTATCATGTTGACACAACTCCCAAAGCTAACAAATAATTTACTCCCCCAAAGAGCAAAGCTTCTGCTCGGGGTAACATGTCCGCTGGGGGTAAAATGTAAGTTGGGAGTAGATATTGCCCCGAGGATTGTCCACTGGTGTCAGTATGTCCACTAGGATTAAACATTCCCATGAGGATGATTTTTTGTTGGGGCTTGTATCCCTATTCGTAAACATTATAACAGGATTCTTCTAAATCCCTTCACGACCAGGCTTCCAACACAACATCGCATGAGCTTTGACTTACGAAAATGCCTCAATGTCCAAAAGAGGAAAACTTTCTACAATCTAGGAGCTGTATCGGCCCCACTGATGTATCACTACTCAACATGTTGTCATCAAATAAAAAATCCAATGTTGCTCTTCCAAACATCATGAATCATCTGACAAACTTTTTGTCTTCAGTAGAATCTTTAAATAAAAATTTATCATTCTTATATGGCAACAATTTTTGTTTACACAGAAATAAAGATCTTGGTATTAATTAGGACTGGCTGGGCCGACCCAGATTCGGTTTTGACCAGGTTTGATCGGGCCTGGGCTGTAGTACCTTGCTCCCGTTTGGGCAAACCACTATGTAATAGGCTCGTGACAAGTCAGACATGGTCGGAAACATAGATGGCTAGTCTGACTCAGCGACGAGTTTGGTATACGAAAACTATGGCATCAATAAAAATCGATTTGGACGAATGATATGAGTACCGTTCCAACTAATGGATCGGCTACTGCTGGAATAATTCCTAGATGCAACGGACTGTGTCTTGGCGAATGAACTCGAAAGCGAACGATACAACAGGTCTGATGTTGGTTTTCTTGGCTTTCTGAATGATCTTTTGCTTGGGTATGATAAGTGTGCTTTTGCGTCGATTTCTGAATGTCTTTGGGAATTTCGAAGGAAGGATTGAAGAAGGGATTCTAACATGATGCTCGTGCCATTGCATGAGTCGTGTAACTGACGCTTGACTATCGCAAAGCGATCTCTTACTCTCGGCGCAATCTCTTTAGGTGGTTGGTTTGGCCCCTTCTTTTTTACTCCTTTTCGTTAACAAATTCTTAAAGTTCAACATTTAAATCGATGATGCTAACTGAATGTATACTTAGCCACTAAGATCAAGAACTTGGGATAACTGTATAAATTTAGAGTAATTTACTCCAAAATTTTAAGTTTCACACGAAAAAGAGAAAATATAAGGTTGTAGAAAATAGATAGAATTATTTTATGATCTGCAAAATAAAAACGAAATGAAACGTTGGCCGCGGCATATGGTTCCTCGAAGAATTTGGTATCTACGGGATGCTAAATCAGAATGTACGACTTTGAGGCAAAGCACTCTCCAACGAGTGAGAAATGTTTATGCTGATTAATATTGTCTGTAATATGATATTTATTTCATACATATTGAACTGTCATGCATTTGCATGGTCCGTCGAGATACCCCCGTATCGACCATTTGCAAACTTGGCCCTAAATTCGTGTATGTTCGTCGTATCGAGACGACACTTGCGCCATCAGGACCGAATCATTTTTTGGTCCTGTATGCCAAGTTTGGTTCGATTCTGAGAAGGTCGATCGGAACGCCTATTTGGCAGGCCTGCGACCCGCTCCAACGGACGAATTTGTGCACGGCCTGCCAGAATCCAACTTTGGACATACGGTTGGGTTTATCTTCTCAAACCGTATCCGTAAATATATAGTTTGACGACTTTAGAGACCGTAGATACGGGCACGTATTTTGGTATAAAACGGGTCCAATGAAGGACATCGTTTTGACTCGAAATTAAGATTTTGCCCCTATTCCAGAGTTGGACTTTTGGACAAGCGTTTCTTAGACATATCTTTTATACCAAACATGTTTGTGATGTTTGTTTTAGCATCTGGAGCTCTTTGTAGATTTTGACTTTCGTGCTAATAATTCTGACTGTTGGATTTTGCTACATCTCGCACCAACCTCAGGCAAGATAACTTGCCATTAGCTGTTTATTTTACTTTAGCTCATATTCATGCATTATTCATTATTTAGTTTCTCCAAAATAAACTGTGATACATGGCATAAGTAGATAGAATTTTTACTATTTAGTTCTACTTCCTGTTATGTACTATTTTCTTATATATTGAACTTAGATTTAAGGGACCACCCTTTGTGTGTTGCATTCATAGGCCTTGACACAATTGTACCATGCTATTGTGAGTCACATGTAGAACTCGGACATGCGTGACTGGCTGGCCACCAGTACGTATAAGCCGTGCGATAGGATTAACCGCTAATAGAGGTTACATGCTTAGTTTGACTTAGCGGTTAATACAGGTTATATGTGTTGTGGATACAACATAGCAGGCATTGGACGAGGAGGACATATCCTTAGCATATGGGGTACTTTACACATTTCTCTTGTGACCGTACGCTCCACCGGAGATACGGGTTGACGACCTATGATTATTGACAGCCACTGACGTTCTGCGGAACGTTATGCTCTTATTGATTGGACCTTTGGTACGCCAAGGGGGGACCATGTCGATCCCATTTTAACTAGGGCCCATGCGTTGAAGGTTGTTCTTAAACTGCATTCACTTAGACTGGATGGTTACCCTTATCCTTTAGGTATGAGTACTTTTGGTTTGGGTACTTGTATCTGACCGTAGCTTGGAACAATAACTTGTCGTGGACTAGTTTGCCATATCTTGTCCTTGTTTGGTTGTAGGTGTGGCTCACTGCTCCGATGAGAAGGTATTGAACCTTTTTGGGGTCCGGATACCATATTGGATTCATGACTTGGAAAGATACATTGTGGGTTAGTGTGCCATCTCCTGTCCTTGTTTGGTTGGGGGGATGGTACGCTAATCCAAAAGATGAGGTATTGGACCATGTTATGATATGATTGACTTATTATTGAGCAGTATTTATTCAGTTTATATGGCATACTATTGTGTATTTGGTTACGTCCCTTTGATGACCTGGTGATCTTTCCAGGTTTGTGCTTTCTTGTCTTTCCGCAGGTATTCTAGCCGAGGTCGTGATCTTCTCATTTCCTTCGAAGATGATGTATCTTGGATCTTTCTTTGCTACTCTCGACAAACCATTCCATTTGCCATATATTTCTTTTTCTTTTAAATTGGTTGGTAGTAGATTTGTCTCCGCCCAACGTCTTGTATAAAAGAATAATTCATGAGTTGATTTATATCGATATTCTTTTGATTTTATGGATGAGATTTAGTTACCATGGTTTACTGCATTTTAAAGCTTATGTATACATACGAGGATTCCATATATTAGAGTATACTTCGTATGTATGCAGCTGGCATGTCTTCGTACTTAGTCCTAAGTATTTGGGACTGGGGCGTTACATGTTTTTGTGGTGGCCCATGCAGTTCTAGATAAATTATTTGGTTACTTTACCGTACCAAGCAAGCCTGCGTATAGGATTAGAGTCTAGGATCTCATCCACATACTTGACCTCCTTTTTCGATTCTATTTTGACTCCCTTGATTTGCATCTTGCTTGATTCCCTCTACCGTTATTTCTTATCCTTCCTTCGTGCTTGATAGAGGTTAAAAAATGACTTGTAGGCCTTATTGATTCAATTACACTATTAGTTGAACTCTTATAAGTTGGGTAGAGTGCCTCACAACCTAGTATTTCCTTCGTCCATATGACCTATCGTAGAGGATACTACCTGGATTACCTAGATTATAAATCCTTAGAGGGCCATTCCTCATTTTATCGACCAAAGCCTTAGACTAGAAGATCGTAGGACGACTGTATAGGCATGAACCCCGAACAAGAATTAGAACTTAAGAAACTTGAATTAGTTGTACTTTCTTTCATCATTATCTCGCGTACTCATACTTTACCATCTTGACCAGCACTGCTATTATAGACTAGTTTTGCAAGCTTACACTCATTCGAGCTTGTTTCAAGATATATTATTTGGGCGCGTCCACTAACATATTGTCTAATCAGAGCTGATGCATGATGGTCTGATCAACCTACTGCACTTTGGTTCACTCTTTGATTATTTTACATGGATCGAGAAACGATTCGGTCCTGTTGGTGCAAGTTTCGGTCCTGTTGACGCAAGTTTTGTCTCGAGCTGACGAACGTGCATGAAGTAATTGGCTACTTTGGAAAATCACTGATACGGAGAAATTTGACGGATACGCCTCGAATTCACCGCATACACGCAACCAATTCGAGTCCGTCATATTCCACACGTATACGAAGTCCATACGCACCTTTCGATGTGATTGGTTATCGACGAAGTCGTCCGGTTTATCGGGACGGACTCCGTATCGAGGTTTTTCAATATTTTAAAAAAATATTTTTCTCTAACTTGGAACTGATGTAAAACAGACTATAATAAGCAAAAATAAAAACTAAAAATATGATATTGTAGCTGTATATGTTGTCTTCTAGTCTGTTTAAGTGGATTTAAAAATCGGTCTCTGGTTTGACAGTAATCGGACCTCAAAGTAGGGTCGATGGGACAGTTCCTAATGTCCAAAAATCGAATTTTTTTCTCGATTTTGGAACTCGTTTTTCGTTGCACACGATGCAAAATAAAATAAACTAATTGAAGGGGGGTGGACTTGGTTAGGTTGGCAACGTACATGGGGAATCGGTTTGTTAAACGGTTGAGAGATGACGACCAAAATGTGTCGTAAAGTCGAGGCTCCGCTGTGCGTTACTGCTGGTATTGTTGCCACGGCTCGCGCGTGTGGGCGGCGCTTGGCTGGCCGGTGTTCGCGTACTGGGCTCACGCGGATGTCCAGGCGGCGGGGCAGGGGTGGCACATACTTGGGTTTATTATTTTAGGTCTTGCATTTTTATTTTGTTTACAAGTATATATAGACGATGTTAGAGGGAAGGGGGCTCGGGTCTTTGCTTGGTTTGTCCGTGGGTGAACAGTGACCCCTACGCGGTATTGTTCACCCGTGGGTGGATTTTTTTTATGCTATAAGTAATTCATAAAAATCTAAAAATAACTCTAATAATTATCTAAAATTGCCAGAAATAGAAAGTAAATTTACAAATAGAAAATATATACTCTTGGTATAAATACCCATTTGTAACTCTAAAGAAAACCTTGTTTCGAAATACTAATAATTTTTAAACCAAGTATTAAATTCTAAATAACTTATAATAATTTTTGTGAAAATAATTTCTCATCTCCAGGGTCATATAGAAAATACCACTTTATAAAATATTTAATTTAGTCAAAATTTATTAGCCACAACTAATTTCTCCTAAAAATAAATAAAAAGAAATAATGATAAAAATAAAAATAATAATTAATTTAACAAATTTAGAAAAATCGAGGGGGCTTATACTTTGCTCCTTTACTGACTGGATATGTTGCAAGTGGCGATGATTTCTACCTTAGCTTTTATGGCCTACATGACGAGTTAATAGGAATAGACATCATGGATGCTACACAAGGATCAGTAATAACTATGATGATTGATGTATAGATTTACTTGCGTTTTTGATGGATTCAAACTTGTGACATTGGCATTTAATTTTATTATTTAATTTATCTTTCCATGATCCTATCTTCCTTTAGTTATACTGTGATTGTATATGTATATATATACTAGTATTTGTTGAGAATTTATTGTGAGATATAGACAATGTTCTATAGCCGATACTGCGGCGTATGCTGGACTTGGCCATGTACTCCTATCCTAAAAATGGGAGCGGATCGTGACAACTTACTCCCACGGAGAGGCAAATAACTACCTTTGGCTATTATGCTATAAATAGCTAATTCTTGTCAAATTTTGAGGACAGTCCCAGGACAACATACACTAGTATCCACAATAGGCTTTCACTCATCTGGTGTTCTTGTACATCTTGCATTCTCGAAAGCCTTATCAGATCATCAACTAGCGAAGGAATCGTATTCTGATTTGACCTCCATCATCCTATCTTTCCAAAATCTTAACTTGTTTCAAATTTTGTATTTCTACATAAGTAAATCAATTTTGAGTTATAACAAGGTTAACAAATTTTTTCCCGAAAGAGACTTTCTTTTCTGTATGAAAACAAATGAGGACTCTACTGGGGACTTCTTTCTCCTTCGAGAAAAAAACGGTAGCGTAATCTGATACTTTGCTGACGGAAACCTTTAGCGATACGCCAGTCATTGAATTCGACCATCAAAAGTTCAAGAAGATAATCTCTGAGGGATCTAGTAGCCCATCTAGCGCACGCCATCACATGAAGATCGCCCACCGAATTGGTGTTGTGAAGGACATTACTGCTCCTACCAACCCAACATGTACCGCATATCCTAGTGCCAACGGCAAAGGGATTATGGGACACATCGAGGGTGTCAACATCCACGAGTCAGTAGATCGAATCATGACCAAAGCCAAAGTCGAACCTCAAGTAGTAAATCGGTTATTAAGGTGCAATGATTAGGACATGCTTGTCAATTCAAGAAAGTAGCAAACGTTCATCGATGAAAGAAAATATTATGACGCTATAAACTTATGCGATACTGAATTACAAGTATTGTGCAAGAACCAAACATATGCTATCGCCAACAGAAATAACACTTCCAGCTTGGCAAACAAATGTAGTGTTGTCCGAGTTTCAATAAAAGCGAGTCGAAAAGATGTTGTGGATGACTATGATGAAACTTGGATGTTGATCACTGTTCTGCGCAGAAAATGTGACTTTCGTGTGAAGAATCACATTGGCATCCGTGTTGACCCAAACTGGATCGTAGTCAACCTAATCTTGATAATTAACAAATTGATATTTGGCATGATCCAACTTGACACATAAATTGTCATCAAGCTACAAATCAGACGACTATCACATATTAAGTCAAACAATCATCATCGACGGCTGCTCGACGAATACTGCTGGAACTTGTCAACGGAAGTCTGTATTTTTTACACTTTTATTGAGTCTAGGCTATTGTACGTTGAGTCACACTGAGTACCTCAACCATAGACTAGATAACCAAAAGCTCCACAAACAAAAGCCAAACTGCCAAAGCCCTACAACTGCCCATGAGCATTCTGTCTCCAAGGAGGCAGAGTTCGGGCCAAACTCTGCCCCTACACAGAGTTTGGGTCGAACTCTGTCCCCTAATTTCCAGGAGCTAAGTTTTAGGGATTGATCATTGCAAGTTGTCCAACAGCCAAAATTTTGAATATTTTGGACAGAGTTCTGGCCGAACTCTGTCTCCCAGAAATAGTATATATAGGCACCCTTTTCTCTCATTTCAAATCATCCAATCTTCTCTTCTCTTCTACTCTCATAGCCTATACATCTTAAAGAGCTATACTCTTCTCATCTACTAGCCACAAAACTTTCCAAGCCTACAAGGTGCTCGGTGCGAGTCAATTAGAAGTTTGTGTGCAAGAGTCTTGAGGAAGTCACTTGGAAAATTCCAAGTTTTGCCTCAGCGATCTTTCAAAAAGTTGTCGTGATCTTCTGAGTAAAGGCACGTAATTGTAAAGCTATTTCACAAATAGTGGATTTTAATCCTGAGCAAGAGTTCTCAGGCCTGGACTAGTCCTCCACGAGCGAAACCAGGTTAAAAATTGTTGTGTCTGTGTATGCTCTCTTATCTTTATTTATTTTTCGCGCTTATACTCTGATTAATTATTTGCTAGTTGGGATTTAATAGAGTTAATTTTTAATTGTTCATTATTGACACAAGTACTCTATTCACCCCCCATCTAGAGTTGCCTATACGTACTTCAATTGGTATCAGAGCCCTGTTCTCTTGATACAGGATTTACATCCTAGAGTTGATCCATGGCAACCACACAACCCATCTCTACCAACTATTGTGAGGGTCAATCCAAAAATAGGCCATCCCTATTTGATGGAACCAACTACACTTATTGGAAGACTAGAATGAGTTTTTATCTTAAGTCTCTAGACTGTGATCTGTGGACTGTAGTCACTAATGGCTACAAGAAACCTCCTAGAATAACTGTCGAGGGGTCTCGTCGAGAAACCCCACGACAAGTATACTGATCAGGAGAAGAAACAGGCAAGTCTAGACGCTAGGGCTATTAATGCTCTCTTCTGTGCCATAGACAGGACTGAATTCAACATGGTCTCCACATGCACCACCTCGTACGAAGTATGGAAGCTTTTGGAGGTGACTCATGAAGGAACCACACAAGTCAAAGAATCAAAAGTCAGTCGTCTGACGCAGGAGTACGAGGCTTTCAAGATGAAGCCAAATGAGACTATCACCCAAGTGTTCACCAGATTCCTCGACATCGTTAACCCGCTATCTTCCCTTGGAAAAGATTATTCCAACCATGAGAAGATACACAAAGTGCTACGAGGATTGTCGAAGGTCTAGAACCCCAAAGTCACGGCGATCATCGAAGGCAATGATCTTACGGCAATGTCACTAGAAACATTGATGGGCAAGCTGATGACGCATGAGCTCGATCTAAAAGATTTTGAAGAAATAGCTCTAAAAGAGAAGGAGATTGCATTGGGAGCTCATCGCCGAAGAACCAGCTCAGAAGATACTGATGACGGCGACTCCGAAGGTGACGATCAAGCTCTCTTAGTTCGAAATTTCAAAAAGTTTCTATGCTTCAACAAACAGAAGAGAGAACAAAGAGACGATGAGGAAGAATCCACCTGCTTCGGATGCAAGAAAATGGGACATGTCAAGAAAGATTGTCCCTTAGCAAGGAAAGAAAGCAGATATGAGAAGCCGTACAAGAAGCCAACTACAAGAAAATATGCCAACACTAGCATCTGGCACGAAAGCGAGGCTAGTGATTCAGACGAGGAAAAGGACTCTCCGTAAAACACGTCTAATGTTTGTCTAATGGCGACTTCAGAAAAGGTAAAAGATTCTTTTGATAATTTCTTATTTGATGAACTTGGTGATGCTTTTAGTGATCTACTTGAAGATCACAAAAAGGTAATCAATAAATATAAACATACAAAGGATAAGATCAAGGACTACGAAATCGAGATCCATAGACTTTCATGTTTACTAGAAGATGTTAGAAACACTACACCTACGAAAAACACTGAAGAGGTATCCAAGCTTAAATTAAGCTTACACGATGCCGAATCAATCATTGAGAAACAAACTCTTGATATCACGGCTTTAAACAAAGAACTTGCTGAAGAGAAAAACAAGTTCAAAATTGCTATAGGTAGAATACACAGTCTTACTGCTAAATGTGATGAGTTAAATGCTGTCTCTAAGAAATTAGAGATTAAACTGGACAAGCAGGTTATTCAACCGCAAGTTCAGTCTCATAGTCACAAACACGAGACAGCTCAACACAAAAAGACACGTTACCATAAGAACACTCATCCACATGCTACACAAAATCATGCTTTTATGTACACATATTCACATGCAGCATGTAAAACACGCACACGTAAACACCATCATCATCCTGCCGCACTCAATCATTATTATCATCATGCTGCTACACATAGTCACTATAATCACTTTACTACTGCACGTAGCTATCATCACCCCACTTATAGACATCACTATCAACATGCTCCTAACATAAACATGCATGCTAGATGTACATATTGTGGCTCACATGGACATATTTTACCATAATATAGAATTAGAGGATTAGTTAATAAGAATATATATGCATGGGTACCAAAGTCTAACCTTTCAGGACCCACAAAAATCTGGGTACCAAAGGTCACATCTACTCGTGGTGTAGATGGACCTTCCTTCTTCAACTAGAAGCAAGTGGATTCTCGATAGTGGGTGCTCGCGACATATAACTGGAAATGCAAAACTATTCGCAACACTATCGATGAAAAAGGAAGGATACGTTTCCTTCAAAAATAACCTTAAAGGCTATATCATAGTGCAGGAAGATGCCTTTACGCTCACAAAGACGAAAAGCTCCTATGGCATCAGCGTCTTGGTCATACCAACATGGATACTGTAACCAGACTATCCACCAAGAAGCTAGTCAGAAGACTGCCGGATACCACATCCAAGAAAGACACGGTATATGTCGAATGTAAAAAGAATAAGGCTACCAAATCTTCCTTTAAATCCATAAACACTGTAAGTTCTACCCGACCATTGCAATTACTTCATATCGACTTATTTGGTCCTAGTAGAGAAGCCAGTCTTGGCGAAAAACTCTACACTTTTGTCATTGTAGATGATTTTTCATGATTAACTTGGGTTTTCTTTCATACAAACAAAAGTGAAACAATTTTTGTTTTTAAAGTATTTGCTAAAAAGGTTCAAAACGTAAAAGGCTACATGATTACTCGTATCCGAAGTGATCATGGTGGCGAATTCGAAAATTTTGATTTTGAAAAGATTTGTGATTCAAATGGTTTTAGTCATGAATTTTCGTGTCCAAGAACTCCTCAACAAAATGGTGTTGTCGAGCGAAAGAATAGAACTCTTGGCGATATGGCTAGAGTTATGCTAAATCAATTCTCTCTTCCGAAATACTTTTGGGCAGAAGCTGTTAGCACATCGTGCCATGTTTTGAATAGGGTATTGATTCGACCTATTTCAAAGAAGACACCCTATGAGCTTTGGTTTGGTAGCACTCCTATTGTTTCTTACTTTAGAGTGTTCGGTTGTCGCTGCTTTGTCCTGAATACCAAAGACAACTTAGGCAAATTTGATGCTAAAGCTGATGAAGGTATTCTTCTTGGCTCTGCGGCCAAGAGAGGGATATAGAGTGTTCAACAAATGCTCCATGATTGTTGAAGAGTCTACTAATGTAACCTTTGATGAGGACAATAGTACAGCTATCATTCTCAATGACGATGATGAACCATCAACCTCTACACCTATAAATGTAACATCTGAAGCCAGCTCTCCGAAGGAATTGCCAAAGAAGTTTCACTTCACTCCTTCTCATCCAAAGGACTTGGTAATAGGTAAAATATCAAAAGGGGTAACTACTCGATCTTCTGTAAGAGACATTATAGCTAGCACTGTATTTATTTCTCAAATATAACCTAAAAATGTTTTAGAAGCTTTTAATGATGAATTTTGGATTTCTGCAGTGCAAGAAGAACTCAACCAATTTGAAAGATGCCAAGTTTGAGAACTTGTTCCTAAACCAACTGGCTACTCAATAATTGGAACTAAATGGGTTTTTCGTAACAAAGTAAACGAGGACGGTTCAGTCACTTGCAACAAAGCTCGTCTCGTAGCCCAAGGATACAACCAAGAGGAGGGCATCGACTATGATGAGACATATGCTCATGTTGCCCGACTTGAATCCATTCGGATGCTTTACGCATTTACAAATTTTTAAAACTTTAAACTTTTCCAAATGGATGTGAAAAGTGCTTTTCTAAATGATTTTATCAAAGAAGAGATTTTTGTCAAACAACCACCTGGTTTCGAAAATCACAAATTTCCTGACCACGTTTTTAAACTTAGAAAAGCTCTATATGGCCTCAAACAAGCTCCTCGAGCTTGGTATGATTGTCTTAGTATTTTCTTACTTGGTAAAGGTTTTTCAAAAGGGAAAGTCGACACCACACTATTTATAAAATCTCTTGATGACACAAATCTTTTAGTACAAATATATGTTGATGATATTATTTTTGGGTCTACTAATGAGGGTCTATGCAAGGAATTTTCCAAGTGTATGCAGAACGAGTTCGAGATGAGCATGATAGGGGAGCTCAACTACTTCCTTGGACTGCAAATCAAACAACTCTCGCAAGGCGTCTTCATCAGTCAGTCAAAATATGTAAAGCACATGCTGAAAAAGTTTGAGTTTGACAGCATCAAACTGATCAACACCCCTATGGCTACTACCACAAAACTGAAACCTGATGAAAGCGGCAAACCGATCGATCAACGTAAGTATCGAGGTATGATTGGTAGTTTATTATATTTAACTGCTAGTCGCTTCGATATTATATTTAGTGCTTACTTATGTGCTAGATACCAAGCCAATCCTAAGGAATCACACATGACCGCAGTTAAGCGTATCTTTAGATACCTTAAAGGAACTATTACGGTAGGCTTGTGGTATCCCAAAACCACTTCTTTTGACTTAATCGGATATTCAGATGCTGATTTTGCAGGATGCAAAGTCGACCGTAAAAGTACCAGTGGCACGTGTCATTTTCTAGGAAAGGTGTTAGTCTCATAGTTTAGCAAGAAGCAGAACTCTGTCGCACTATCCCCAACAAAAGCTGAATACATCGCAGCTGGTCGTTGTTGTGCACAGATTCTGTGGATGAAGCAAACCCTTGAAGACTACAACTTATGTTTCAAGCACATACCTATTTTCTGCGATAACACTAGTACCATTAATCTGACCAAGAACCCAGTTTGTCACTCACGCACTAAACACATAAAGATTAGACACCACTTTTTGCGTGATCATCAACAACAAGGCACGATTAATTTAGAATTCACAAACACTGAACATCAGCTAGCAGACTTCTTTACCAAACCACTGGCCAAAGAGCTCTTCAACTTTCTTTGTTGTGAGTTAGAAAATTTGGATGAAACGCTCATAAAATAAATTGGCATGCGTAAATAACGATTATGACATATATCTTTATGGTGACTTTGCTTTGGGTACAAGCCGAAAGGGTCCTTCTGACAACAAGACGTACACGGTACACTAGTCTTCGGACTACCGCTAGCTAGGATCCGCCCCCTACAGCTACCCCATGGCAGTTTTATCATAATGATCGCTGTCTTAAATCATTATTTATTATATGGTTTAATTACATTTATGACTTATTTAAATTCAAACTTTCAAATTATATTCATTTTCTATCAAAACTTAGCCTTTTTTAAAATTTCCAGTGTTCTGTGCACATGGAGGCGGAGTTCGGGCCAAACTCTGTGTCCATGGTCACAGAACCTTCTTTGGTTCTCAGCCACCCATTCTTTTGATCCGACGGTCAAGATTTAACCTGACTTACTGCCCCCAAACCTCTTAAACCCGAGAGCAAACCCTCTCTCCTCAGTTTGTTCTTCTTCCACCTTCCTCCAAACATAATTTTCTCAAACCGTAACCCTAGAAACTCCACTTTTAGGCTCTTTTTCTTCCCAAACTCAAGATCTAAAGCTTTTGGGGGGATCTCTTCCATCTTTTCTCCTTCAAGTGAGGTAAAATTTTATATTCTTCTCTATTTCCTTTTTAAACTTTAAAATTCTCCATGGCTCCAAGACTCTTTGGTAGAGGCAAGAGAAGAAGGAGTGATGGTGCATCATCTTCTCATCCTCCTCCTCCTCTGGCTCCTCCAATCCATCCTCTTTTTAATCCACCACCACCACAAGACCCAACACATTCAATGAACAAATTTTTGTATCATTGAAGGCTTCCAATAAATGGTTTGCTGATTTTCGTTCACGGAGTGTGTATGCGGGTCATCCGATTAATTTTACTATCTTCTCAAATTATGATTCATTGTTCCATGATCTGTGTTTAGATGAGTTAGTTACTACCTCATCTATAGTCTATTTGAATGCCATCTAAATATTCTATTGTAACCTATCTTTTGACGACACACGGATCTACTCTCGTGTCGTCGGTATCGACATTTCTTTTGATGATTTTGAGCTTGCAAAATATCTTGAGATCTCGAAACCCAATTCTTGGAAGAAACTTGTCGATGCCCGACAGTTTCAATTTCCTGATAGATCGTCACTTGAGAGATTCTAGGATGACTTGTGTACTCCCAACACTCGTCCCCACAAGCTACGAGCTAAATATCTTAACCCGTATTTTTATGAACTTCATCGAATTATTTTCTCCATGATCTTGCCCAAAGCGGGATCCACCGATGAAGTATCTTATATTGAGATCTCTGCTCTTTACTATCTCCACTTCCATGTCCCTTTTAACTTTTCGTGTACGATGATGGACTAGATGATTCGTGCATGGACGAGACCCCGATCATTGGTCTGCGTCCTGTATTTGTCGATGATTTTTTGTGCATTCCATATTCTACTTGATGAGTGTCAGTTCATTCCTACCCCTGCCTATCCGTCTAAGGCACGACGGCTTCTAGCAGCTGTTGAGTTCCCTGCTGAGTCTGAGCACTCCGGGTCTGATGCTCATGCTGATCCTCATGCTCTTGGCCATCCTGAACTCGAGCCTCCTGCTACCCTTGAGTCCATTCAGACTATGCTGAGAGATCATTTCTGCTTGGAGGATGATCGTTGGACTCAGATGGATTATCGTACTACCTTACAGGTGAAAGCCATCAGCAACACCCTGCATGACATCTAGTACTCCCTGGCTACACATCCTATAGTATCTTACCCCATGGTATATGGGACCCTTCTCGCGAAGGTTACCGTATCGACGACACTTGGGTCAGGAGGTATTTGGATCCGGATGCAGCATTTGTTGATCCTCGTCGCTCTGCCAGCGGTCCATCTGACTCTGCTGGACCTTTTCGTGCTCCGAAATGGCCGTGGTCCCTTTTATGATGCTGCTACTGATGCTTAGGATTTATTTTGTTTATGCACTTTGTAGTTTTTATTCCTTGATTATGTAGTTGAACTCTTTGCTTTGTACTACTTTATGCTTATATAGTTTCTATTTGGATTATTTGCTAGTTATCTCTTACTTTGGATTTGAACCTTGGTTGTGTGATTGCATATTTTCTCCATGGTTATTTTTATGGGGGAGCTTATCTTTCATTTTGTTAAATGCCAAAGGGGGAGAATATGTGATATTTGCTTAACCATTTTGGATAAATATTTGTGCTATGTTTTATATTGTTTGGACTAATACTTGTATCAGAACTTCTCTATTTATGGGGGAGCCGAAATGTCCATCTACGGGGGAGCTATATATGTGTCCAGGTATGAATGTTGCGACATGCAAATATCGCAATTTTGTCAATTATCAAAATAGGGGAGATTGTTGACCTAAACTGGATCGCATTCAACATAATCTTGATAATTAACAAATCGATATTTGGCATGATCCAACTTGACACATAAATTGTCATCAAGCTACAAATCAGACGACTATCACATATTAAGTCAGACAATCATCATCGACGACTGCTCGACGAATACTGCTGGAACTTGTCATCGGAAGTCTGTATTTTTTACACTTTTATTGAGTCTAGGCTATTGTACGTTGAGTCGCACTGAGTGCCTCAACCATAGACTAGATAACCAAAAGCTCCACAAATAAAAAGCAAAACTGCCAAAGCCCTACAACTGCCCATGAGCATTCTGTCTCCAAGAAGGCAGAGTTCAGGTCGAACTCTGCCCCCACACAGAGTTCGGGCCGAACTCTGTCCCCTGATTTCTAGGAGCTAATTTTTAGGTATTGCTCATTGCAAGTTGTCCAACGGCCAAAATTTTGAATATTTTGGATAGAGTTCTGGCCGAACTCTGTCTCCCAGAACTAGTATATATAGGCACCCTTTTCTCCCATTTCAAATTATCCAATCTTCTCTTCTCTTCTACTCCCATAGCCTATACATCTTAGAGAGCTATACTCTTCTCATCTACTAGCTACAAAACTTCCCAAGCCTACAAGGTGCTCGGTGCGAGTCAATTAGAAGTTTGTGTACAAGAGTCTTGAAGAAGTCACTTGGAAAATTCTAAGTTTCACCTCAGCGATCTTTCAAGAAGTTGGCATGCTCTTCTGAGTAAAGGCACGTGATTGTAAAGCTCTTTCACAAATAGTAGATTTTAATCCTGAGCTAGTCCTCCACAAGGGAAACCAGGTTAAAAATTGTTGTGTCTGTGTATGCTCTCTGACCTTCATTTATTTTTCGTGCTTATACTCTGATTAATCATTTCCTAGTCGGGATTTAATAGAGTTAATTTTTTAATTGTTCATTATTGACACAAGTACTCTATTCACCCCCTTCTAGACTTGCCTACACGTACTTCAATCCGTGCATAAACCAAATTTTTTAGCGCACGAACAACAACAATTGTCCTATTACTGGAATGCTTCCTAGTGGAACAAAATTGAAATCATCGACTTGTGATCAAGTGTTTGACTTCATCAAATGGAGATATCATGTTGACACAACTCCCAAAGCTAACAAATAATTTACTCCCCCAAAGAGCAAAGCTTCTGCTCGGGGTAACATGTCCGCTGGGGGTAAAATGTAAGTTGGGAGTAGATATTGCCCCGAGGATTGTCCACTGGTGTCAGTATGTCCACTAGGATTAAACATTCCCATGAGGATGATTTTTTGTTGGGGCTTGTATCCCTATTCGTAAACATTATAACAGGATTCTTCTAAATCCCTTCACGACCAGGCTTCCAACACAACATCGCATGAGCTTTGACTTACGAAAATGCCTCAATGTCCAAAAGAGGAAAACTTTCTACAATCTAGGAGCTGTATCGGCCCCACTGATGTATCACTACTCAACATGTTGTCATCAAATAAAAAATCCAATGTTGCTCTTCCAAACATCATGAATCATCTGACAAACTTTTTGTCTTCAGTAGAATCTTTAAATAAAAATTTATCATTCTTATATGGCAACAATTTTTGTTTACACATAAATGAAGATCTTGGTATTAATTAGGACTGGCTGGGCCGACCCAGATTCGGTTTTGACCAGGTTTGATCGGGCCTGGGCTGTAGTACCTTGCTCCCGTTTGGGCAAACCACTATGTAATAGGCTCGTGACAAGTCAGACATGGTCGGAAACATAGATGGCTAGTCTGACTCAGCGACGAGTTTGGTATACGAAAACTATGGCATCAATAAAAATCGATTTGGACGAATGATATGAGTACCGTTCCAACTAAAGGATCGGCTACTGCTGGAATAATTCCTAGATGCAACGGACTGTGTCTTGGCGAATGAACTCGAAAGCGAACGATACAACAGGTCTGATGTTGGTTTTCTTGGCTTTCTGAATGATCTTTTGCTTGGGTATGATAAGTGTGCTTTTGCGTCGATTTCTGAATGTCTTTGGGAATTTCGAAGGTAGGATTGAAGAAGGGATTCTAACATGATGCTCGTGCCATTGCATGAGTCGTGTAACTGACGCTTGACTATCGCAAAGCGATCTCTTACTCTCGGCGCAATCTCTTTAGGTGGTTGGTTTGGCCCCTTCTTTTTTACTCCTTTTCGTTAACAAATTCTTAAAGTTCAACATTCAAATCGATGATGCTAACTGAATGTATACTTAGCCACTAAGATCAAGAACTTGGGATAACTGTATAAATTTAGAGTAATTTACTCCAAAATTTTAAGTTTCACACGAAAAAGAGAAAATATAAGGTTGTAGAAAATAGATAGAATTATTTTATGATCTGCAAAATAAAAACGAAATGAAACGTTGGTCGCGGCATATGGTTCCTCGGAGAATTTGGTATCTACGGGACGCTAAATCAGAATGTACGACTTTTAGGCAAAGCACTCTCGTACGAGTGAGAAATGTTTATGCTGATTAATATTGTCTGTAATATGATATTTATTTCATACATATTGAACTGTCATGCATTTGCATGGTCATGGACGACTTGTGCAATGGGTTAGCTTTCCTCGAAACGGTACCTGGGGTGCTGGGACCGAATAGGCCTGGAAGGAAGTTATGGAATCGTGCTTCGACGCGAGGCATTGGGAGACCTCCAGTTAGGCTCACAACCTGGACTGGTAGGGCGTGTCGCAATGCTACATAATCGTCCTTCATGGTGTCGATATCACCAATGACCACATATAAGATAGATTGCATGCTGACCTATTGTCATGTACAGGTGGCAAGTATTATATCTATTTTATGTAGGAAAGGAGCACGGCCATGGTAAGATAAGTTGAAATTGGTTATGTTATTTACTTCTTAAAATATTGCCTTCAATATGAATTGCAAATTATATAGTTCTAAATAGCAAGATCACTTTGTATGCTAAAATCCTTAATAAGCAGTGTCGATTTAGACGAGTGGGTTCGTCCCGTCCGCTACCAAGTGTGCTAATCCCTAACTTCCCAGGTACCGAGCGTGCTGCGGGAGCTCAAGACTAGACTGAAGCTGAAGAACGGAAGGCAGCACGAAGCTCTCATATTTTGAAGTATTTTGAAGCCCAATTCAGATCGAAGGCCTTTTGTTCAAATGTATAAAGGGACATGAATGTATGGAACAACAAGGATTATTTCATGGCAGCTTGTCAAAAGTTTTCTTTTGTGTTTCAAAGATTTAGCCGCTATGACATATGAATTGTACAAAAGACCTTGCACATACTTTGCAAGTTTTATGAATGAAAAGCTAAATTTCTTCCTATTCTGCGTCTTCAATTCTCTGTACTGTTTAATTTCAACTCATTGTCTAAAAAAAATTATCAAGTGCACGTTCTTGCCTCGCACAATTCCAATATAGACTTGTACGACATCACGCTCCGGCTTTGTTGATCGATTTATCTCGAGTCAAGGTGAAGGCGACCGATTTGGCGAGTCGAGGCGTGACAAGTTGGTATCATAGCACGGTTCACACCTCTAACCTTCAAAAAAATCATTTTCTTTTGGTTGTTGTTGCGATTTTTTAAATTATGCTTTTCGACATATGCAGCATAAAATAATCGTTTCATACAGATAAGCCCGTAGATATTTTGAGAATACTAACGGGTTTGCTCAATTTTGTAGGAATGACGAAGAAAATGGGTGTCCTCGCTATCAATGTCATATTGAATAGCACGAATAGTACCGAGGAGGCGATTCCTAGCAAAACCACCATGAAGTGATTGATGCGTCTTATTGAAACCCAACAGCGCCAGGCGCAGATACAGCAACAAGAGCTACAAGTGCAGATCCATGCTCAGTTCAACGTCTAACAGAAACAGATGGTCGCACTGTCTCAGGCTTGGCATTTTCTTGCATATTCAATGGCATTTGATACCATTGTGGGCCAGTAGTAGCTCATACGTCAGATACGATCCTGTAACTTAGGACCGGGATGATGTGCACCACATATACCATCATGAGCTTCACGTAGTATTTGTTTTGCTTCATCTCCCACAAGACAACATAAAAGTAGACCATCAAATGTTCGCCGATAGAGGGTCATAGAAGTGTGATTATAATAAAATCGGAGTGATTGCCTACGGATTGTTGTAGCTTCCTTAGAATCTTTAGGTAAGATGTCATGTACCATAAAGTCAATGAAAGAAGTCCTCTAGTCTTCACTAATGACATTGATTTTAGTTGAATTGCTGAACTCAATATTTGAGTTATTCTCGATGCAAAATAACTCTCTATTAGTGATGACAATCATCTATTGCCTTTTCACTGGATTGCTAATACGGCTGCCAGATTAGCCAATGCATCAGCTTCCGTATTGCATGCCTAACATACATGTTCAATGAAAAAGCCCTTGAACGATGTAGTCATCCTAACTGCCGCTTCATGATATGGGACGAGATTCTGGTACCAAACTTCATATGTGCCTCTAATCTGATTGACGATCAGTTTAGAGTTTCTATATACTTCAAGATATTCAATATCCAATTGTTTAGCCAATTGGAGACCAATAAGCAGAGCGTTGTACTCAGCCACGTTGTTAGAACATGACTCATCTAAAGAATAAGATCTTTGAATAGCTAATCCTTTTGGCGATACGAGGACGATTCCAACTCCAGCGACAATGGCACCTTTTGGTCCTATTCTGGATGCACCGTTAAAGAATAGACGCCAGGCATGAATTTCTTCTGAAATCATGTTAGATTCTAAAGTTTCGCCCGAAATCTCGTCATAGAGTTTAGACGTCTCCGGATTTGGATGAGCCGCGAGGAAGTCAGCTAAGGCTTGACCCTTAACAGACTTTTGTGAGACATAGACCATATTATATTGTGCTAACAATATGACCTATGTAGCAAGTTTGGAATTGAATGTACTAGGCTTCTTCATCAAGACCCGGAAAGGGTTAACTCTAAAGATAACGTGAATAGTCTGGCCTGTGATATAATGTCCAATTTTTTGAACAGCAAACATCAAAGCTCATACTTTTTCCACCGGACTGTATCGATGTTCAGCCCCAATCATTGTGCAACTGAGATAATAGATAGCTTGCTCATGACCTTCTTTGTTCTTCTGGGCTAGTAAGGCACCCAATGAATAATCCATTGCTCGAACATACATCAGGAAGGGTATTCCTGAGACTGGAGGCACTAGAACTGGAGGGTTCATCAAGTACCGCTTTACGTCTCCAAATGTTTGCTGGCATTCTTCAGTCCAAATGAAAGACACACCTTTTTTCATGAGTTGAGTAAACGGTCTACAGCGTCCAGAAAGATTTGAGATGAATCTCTTGATGTATGCAGTCGTCCCTGGAATTCTCGTAGCTCTTTTAGGTTGCGTAGAGGACGCATCTCTTGAATGGCTTTGATTTTCTTATGGTCAATGTGTATATCTTTAGAGGTAATAACGAATCCGAGAAATTTGCCACTAGAGACTCCCAGGAATGACTTGATGGGATTTATCTTGAGTTGATGTTGGCGCATTAGATCGAAGATAGTTCTTAAGTCTTGGATGTGGTCTTTCTTTAGACGACTTTTGACAGCAATATCATCGACATAACATTCAACTGTCTTCTGTAAATAATCACAAACAATAGTACTCATAGCCCGCTAATAAGTTGCACCAGCATTTTTAAGACCAAATGGCATAACAATGTAGTAATAGACTCCCAAAAGAGTACGAAAAGATGTATGTTTTTCATCTTCTGTATGCATTTTGATTTGATTGTATCCTGAGAATCCATCCATAAAAGGCATTCGTTCGAATCTGCATATATTGTCGATCATGACATCAGTGATCGGAAGAGGAAACTCATCCTTGGGACAAGCATCGTTGAGATCTCTAAAGTCAATGCACACTCTGACCTTTTCTGTTTTCTTTATAACTGGGACAACATTGGCAACCCAATCTGGATGTTGTTCTTCTCTAACAAAACCATAAGAGATAAGATTCTTGATTTTAGTTTCTATAGCATTCATCATGTCAGGTCGGAATCGACGTTGTTGTTGTTTGACTGGCCTTATATTGGGCAAAATGTTGAGCCTGTGGGTAGCAATCTGAGGATCCAGTCCCGGCATATCCTCATAACTCTAGGCGAAGACGTCAATATACTCCCAAATAAGCTGAATTAAATCTTGTTTATCCGCTTCTGGGAGACTCTTGCTGATGAAAATAGGTCTTGGCGAGCCTTCTTCTCCAACATCAATCTGAATTAATTGATCTTTAGTAGGGGGTTCTCGTTGCTCAAAGCAAAGTTCCCATTGAGTGTCCATCCTTTGTGCCTACGAATCTGCTTCAGAAGCTTCATTAAAGTCATCATTGTTGTCACGACCCGCACCCACTGTGAGGGTACGAGAACGTAACAACGTCCAGCCTACGCCGCAGTGTCGGCGGTAGAACGCTGTCCTAGGTCACAACATCTAACAATATAAGGTACCTGAACAGTATATACACTCCGAATGGAGGTGACATAATAGAACAGTCTCAATCACATCTAAGGCAGATACAGAATAGTAAAGGTAGATAGAGAGATCAAGGCACAAAGTAATACAAATAAGAGAGAGAATCTAAGTGTCTAAGATAACAACTCAAGAACATCCAACTCAATACAAGTCTCTAAATATATACTACATCTCAGAACAACAACTGAAATTCAAATAACAATGCTGAAAGAAAAGCTAAAGCCTAGCTATCTAGCCTAGACTATGGGAGTCGCATCCTGTACTGCAGCTGGGTCCTCCAGAGGAACCAGGTCGCAGGTGTCGTCTAATCATGCTCCGTAATAGGTGGTACATAGGGCCTCCTCCTCATCCTCTGTAATATTTTCAACAGGTCCAGTCAGGATAGGAGCGAGCACAGTACATCTCAATAGATCATAGCAGGTTAGAAAATATAATCATGCAGTAAAGTAAGATACATGAACTGAAGAAATACAGTATGTAAACAGAGAGAGAACTGTAATAGAAATATCTACTATACATAGAGAACTAACAGTGACTAGTGAGTCAGAGTAAAATATAAACATGTGAATGGCATAGGAGATTCATGACTACAGCTAAAAGAGTGATTCATGACTACAGCTACTTGGATAATATTCACATGCTTATTTCTACTCCCTCATCCCCAATCAATACACAAAGATCTGTTCAAGTTATGTTAAGATTCGTGAAATTTCACATGGCTCATAAAATGAGTGATATGTAAAGGTGATTCATGATGGCTCTGTGAACATGAGAGTACATGTGTCACAAGCGATTCGTGAATCAGAGGAAGCATAGAGATACGTGATGATTCATGAAACGCACAAAACATGCAGTATCCGATGCTCCCGAGGGGGATAACATCTCATGAAAAGATCCATATAGTACCAATCCGTGTGACCAACGTGACAGTATCAAGTAAAGTAATTTAAAGCAGGAACATAATTCTAAACAGGATATGAAATGATCAGAGAATGTACTCGCCTGGTATCCTGAACGTCCGAAGAGAATATACTGTCCGAGGAGTGGTGTCTGTCTCCTATAGAACAGTATAAGTCACAACAAGTCTAAAATAAGGAAATAGACTGCTACAATGCATCTACATGAAGTTTGGGGTCAATCTAGGCTAAAGTCAACTTTTGGTCAACTCTAGTCAACCCTAACAGTCAAACTAGGTCAATTCTAGTCTAATTAAGTCAAACTAGGTCAAACGAGGTTAAACTTGGTCAAACTAATCTAGGTTGGTCAAACCTGGCTTAACCAGTCAATTCTAGGTCAACTAGCTAAATATCACACAAGTCACACTAGTCTGGTGATACACAAGTGTATCCATACCACATGCCATAGGCTATCCTACCTAGTCCATGAGCCAAATCACATGTAGGCCAATGAAATCCCTACTTCATAATCCACTACACATTTACATAGGCTATATATCTATCTATATAGGCAAATGCCATATTCACTATATATTACCTAATCACATGCACATTTCATATTATATATATTCACCTAGGTTAGATATTATATATATATATATATATATATATATATATATATATATATATATATATATACATACACATAGACAATACATAAAAGTGTGTGTGTATGTGATTTGTGTAGACATGTGTGTGTGTGTGGAGGGTGTGAGCTAAGAGTGAAATTGTGATATAATGTGAGTGTGAGAGAATGTGAGTATGTAGAGTGTGTGTGAAGAGTGTGTGTGAGTGAATGGCCTGTGCTCAGTGTTCAGGAAAGTGAGTGTTAGAGAGTAGGCAATGTGTGTGTGTGAAAGAGTGAGTGAGAGGGGACTGCAACCTGTGTGGGTGAGTGAAAAACAGTGTGTTCAGTGTTTAGCTAAGGTGTATGTGACAGGAAAACATAGAGTGTGTGTGTGTAGCACATGAGGGTGTGATGATGTGTGATACAGTCCAGATTTAGATGGATGTGGGTGTCAAATGTGATATCTCAGGTTCACTCTACGTGACAGTGTCATGTAGGGAAACAATGTATCTTAGTGTCTCTGGTTACACCAATTGACAGTGTAGGTTATACATGGGTGGTCATGAGTGTTAGACAATTCCATTTCAGTTTTTTAGTCCTAACTAACATTCAGTAAAAAGGAAGATTTTAGTCCAGATTTGCAACACAAAAAAAAACATCAAACAGTGTGAACAAAAAAACATGTGTGTGTGGGTGTATCAAACCAAGTGACACTAGGTGACAGATGTGTGTTTGTGTGAGGGAAAACTAGAAAATCAGTGACTGTGTGTAGGCAATGCATAGAGGAAAATGTGTGGACTGTGAACAGGTTTTCGTGTGAATTAAAAATCAGGAATTTCAGAATGTGTAAATAGGCTTAGCATATGGGTGTGTATCATGAGGTGATTAGGAATTCAATCCCAAAACCCAAGTGACAGGTTTTAGGGAGTGTGTGTGAGTGAATCTCTTATGTGTGTGCTATGAGAGTGTGAGGGAAATGAAATTCAAAATCTTAGGTTTCAGTTTCCTGAAACCAGTGACAGGTAACCCCCAACCCAATTACAAACCCATTTTCAATGATCCTATGCATCACACAGATCAAGGTTAGCCTATCCATCATTCATCAATTATGTAGGTGAGTCCAAATTAACATTCTATTATCAAAAAAAAAGGAAAAAGAAATCAATTTCAGGAAAACAATATTTCAGCCAAGGTATCAGCCGTATCAGTCCCCTATTGGGAAATCCCAGAATTCGAACTCAAAAAACATCAAAATTGCAATCTAACATGATCATCATTTAACACACATGTAGCTAAATCTAAACTAATACTAACATTACAAAAATCAGTTTAAAATATGCAAACTTAAAACCTAAAACTGAAACAGTGAATGAGTTTCAATGTGTATCAGTCCATAATGGGAAATCCCAGAATTCGAAATGAAAATCCATTAACAATCAATTTAAAATGGCTGGTAATTAGTAATATATATGTGAGGATACTAGTTAGGGTCCTCGTGTCCAAAAATTGGACACGAATCATGTCTAGAATATCAAACGAACACAGAACCAAACAGTGCACAAATAATCATCGTGCACGCGTGCACGCGCGTATAACACGCGACACACGACACGACACGACACGTGGGTGTGCACCTAGGTTAGCCCTAGGTCTGACACACCCTGCACTGGGTCCACGAGTCCCACAGACACGACATGACACGCGTGTCAGTCGTGCCTGTGCACACGCACAACAGCCCGCGCGCGACAACGCGCGGCCAATGCAACGTCGATATCTCTGTGCACAGACCACGAGGTGCCAAATTTTGGGAGCATGGTCGCAGATGATGCCCCATAAATTCAACAAAAATTCAGGACACGACGTGTCCTGTGTCCAGAGAAATGGACCCCGTGATGCAGGACACGGCCTACGGGCCCGTGCTGCGTGTCCACGTGCAAAAATAGGACACAAGCGGACACAAAATATCATACAACCTTCACAAAGATTGATACACACATCAAGATCTACAGATCCATCTAATTACATTTCAAAAATATGAAAATTTATTCCTATGTGGTATTTCTACAAACACCTAGTATACCATTTCGATACGTGTCCGATACGGATACGAAATGGACACGAATTGTGCCCAAATTTTGGGGACAGCTAGGAAACCCTAAAACGTAACCGTATATGCAAAGAAATTAGAAAAAACTATGAGTTTAGATGATTTACCTATTGAGTATCAAAACTCAAGAAAAGCTCCAAAGAGGGGATTCCAAATGGCAACTCTAAATCTCCAAATAGCATGCAAACTGAGGTGCTCCTCCAAAATCAGTATATAAACATAAATTAGATCCTATTGCAAAAGACTAGGACTAAAAAGGAGCTAAAATAAATTAATTAGGAATTTCTAAGGTTGGGGATTTACCTCTTTCTAAACTTGAGATCTATTTCCAAGAGAGGCTAACCCTAAATGAAGGAGCCATTAAATAGAGAGGAAACCCTAGGTTGGCTGCCATGGGTGGGCTAGGATTGGTCTTGGGCTTAATTCATGGGCCTAAGGCCTAAACACTAGACTTAAAATTGATAAATCATAAGTCATTGACTTAAGCCATAAGTCATGAACTAATTTCACTTAAGTAATCCTTCCTACCTTAAGACTAATTTCTAATGACTAAAAGTAGGTTAACTAGAGTTAGACTAGGGTCACCAACTAGGGTTAGTTCTACAAGGTCTCAACTAGTCAAGACTAACATAACACATAGCAATATTTTAATTAATATTAAATTCACACAAATTCCCATAAATCATAATAAATTCAAATAATCCTAAAATGACCAAAATACCCTCTAGGCTAAAATGTACTAGTCAAACGTCCTAATCACATGGCTAGGCTCTAAGGTTACACTAGTCAAATACCAAAATCATAAGTCATAACTTAAAATAGTTTTAAATGATTAAAAATCACCAAAAATCATATTATCATTTAAATATCATAATTAAATAAATTAAAATACAAAATTTTAAAATTACCCTCATTTTAGAAACTGGGTGTTACAATCGTCTTATGAGAATTCAGCAGACACCCTATTGGAAGCTAGTGTCACCCGATGGACGTGGCCTACTGGTATCAGAATCCCATGAAATAGAATCAAAAGAGTTGTATCACTCCTCTTTATCGGATTCAGAGGCTTATGGGTCAGAATCGGTGAGGTATAACCCAATCCATACTTTATTTTGCCGTAATATTGTTGTGACTTTGCTTTTGGAGTAGGGATACGAATAGGAGTTCGCCTACCTCCATCGCCATTGAGTCCAGCTTTAAAATTGTAGCCCATCTTTTGAGTGATATCTTTTGATTGTTGACTATAACGATGTAGTTGAAGTCTTCCATTATCGTCATTTTCTTCTTCGCTATCGGGCGTAGTCTTCTGCTCTGTTCCTTTACTAAAAAGTATAGAAAGTTTATCTTTCTTCCTGGAAGGAACTAAGAAGAAGTAGACTTGTACTAGTTCGAGCAATATTTTATCTTGGAGAGGTTGAACTGCTCCTATTGTAAGTGGTTCGAAGTTATCTAGCATTTTTAAGTAACATCGAGTGTAATAAAAGACATCAGTATACTATAAAGGAGATGCTACTTTATTGATTTGTACATCATTATTTACAACAGGGTTCTTGGCCTTAGCAGAAAGCTTAGTAAGGTTGATAACCAGAGAATGAGAAGAAGAAAGAGGAGATTTGTTACGACGAAGGTCGATAACAAGAAGCTCAGAAGAGGTAAGCTCCCTCTGTACCATCTTTCCAGCAGGAGGCTACTTGTTATGAAAGGAAAGATGGATAGTCAATGTCTGAGAATAAGATGGACGAGTAGTACGTCCTTTGACTGGGATTATAAAAACATCATCTGAGGTGTCTCTCTGATCTTCTTCACTATCCATCGCCAGAACAACCTTCATGTACTCTTCCTTGTACATCCGAGAATTGGTACAATATGCTTCGATACCTCTGAAAGGATTTAGATCAGCTACTTCCTTCTGGAATTCTCCATTGACGTCTACATATTTAAAGTATTGATGGAGAGTGGATGGTAAATGTTATGTTCATGCAGAAATGGTTTTCCCAGCAAAGCATTATAGGAGCCATGATTATCGATCACGTAGAAGGTAACCTTTGTACGAAGATTGCCGATTTGAACATTCAGGCGAATCTTTTCCAGGGTTTCACTTCTTCCATAATTAAATCCCAAGATTGTTGTGATAGTTGTGGAAAGATTATGTACAGGAATCTTTAATGCATCCAGTAGAATCTTTGGCATGATACTGAGTGCAGACCCAGGGTCGATCAAGATATGATCAACTTTCATGGTATCGACATATCCCGTAAAATAGAGAGGCCGATCATAACGATTATCTTCCAGCAGCATATCATCTTATGTAAAGGTGATGTTGGGTATCAGCTCCATCACACTATGACAATAAAAATAGGTTACTTGCTCCTCCTCTGACTTTTTGAGTAGTGTCAGACAAGTATTGGCTTGCATCAAAGCTTAACTCAATGTTTCTCGAGTTCCTTCGAGAGACACAGTAACTCAAATATTGATAACCTTGCCGGGTATTAGCCAGCTGAGCCAGTATATCAAAGTTATACGGCTTCTCGAGTCCCAGAGTTGGAGTCTTCTTTAATACTTTATCAAAGCAGACAAGCAATTTTTCTTTGTCGGCCGCCGTCGGTTTGGAGGGAGTTGGTTCCACTGTAGGCAATGGAGTCGATGGAACATTGACAGCAGGAGAAGATGATGTTAGAGGAGCCTCCGGAACTGGAGTAGGGATCTCTTGACTTTCTGAATAGTCTCTCAGGTAAAGTCTCCCAAACCTGGTACCAGTTAAGGCTTCTTCTTCGGATACAGGTTCGAAGGACACCATATTGCACTTCTTTATTCGGATCTTACTTTTGGAAGGCTTCCTTTGACAAGATGAAGAGTCTGTCCAGAAATCCAAACCAACACGAGATTGGTTGTGTGAATGGCATAGAAAAAGAGGTACAAGAGATCCTTTTCCATAATTCAGGCCGGGAGCCTTTTGTTGATCATATCCCATATTCGTCATGAGTTCGTGGGATTGTTGACTATATAGATGGAAGCTGGTTGGTAATTGGCCTCTAGCTTTGGCAGTATTGTCTCAGAAGAAGAAGAAGAGGAAACTGTCGCCGAGGTGAAGGTAGTAGTTAAAGGCGGAAGACAGTATTCACCCAATGAAGTCATGTGACATGATTTGTATTTGGCTGCTTTCTTGGATTTTATGGATGAAGAAGGTGCTTCAAAGTCAGCCACCAAATCAGGATGGATCCATATAATCTCACCCTTATCAATAGACAAAAGAACAAGACCATCAGTTCATGCAGGTGGGAGATTAACAATCTCAAAAGTGGTTCTTGGGATGGGAACGATGCCGTCCTGCATAAGTTGAGCAGGAAAATTGCCAAACTGTAGAGAGACGACGTTAGTCGTTACAGTCTTTTCATCTTATTGGAGAGTGATTACACCAGAATTAACCATTTACTGGATCTTGCCTTTAAGCACGTAGCATGCTCGAGTCGGATGTACGATAAACAAATGGTAAACACAATATTTAGGGTGGTCAGTTTTACCTACTTACTCTGGCCATTTTGTATCCGACAACTGAAGTTTATTGCTCTTGATCAGGCTATCAAAGATGCTCATGACATCATCTTCATCAAAGGAGTATTCTTCTTTCGGACGTGGTGCTCTCTGTGGTTCTCTGTGGTGGTGCCATTGGAGTAGGTGTTGATTGACCTATATTAACGGCTAGAGTTTCTTTGCCTTTGACATTGATAGCCAAAGTCTCCTTACCCTTGCGGTTGTTCTAATGGCCACCACTATTTGATGTAGCATGTTCATCTCTGTCAAGATTAAACATCTGAATACCTAATTGTTTGAAGTTTTCAGCACTTTCTTCTACTGTTTTAGCATTCGCTATGAATGAAGGCCAATTCTGGAACTGTGTCGATTCAGTCCACATGCTGATTATAGGCAACAGGTTTGATTTGCAAGTGTCTATAGTCAAAGCATCTGGAGTTTCGAGAAGCATTTTGAGTGTCTCACGGCGGAATCGTTCAATAAACCGTTCATGTCGCTGTTTAATTTTAATAAGGGCAAACATAGTCATGTTGTTTGTTCCCTCATAAAATTGTCTCAGGAACATTTGTTTGAATCCGAAGAAAGAGTTTATACAACCATCTGGCAAACTGCGGTACCAGTCATAAGCTATACCTGCTAAACATTTGACGAACACCCTAATGAGTAGAGCATCGTTTGGCTGTAGTTTATCAGTCATTACCTCAAAGTTATCGAGGTACTGACTTGGAGATGTGCTACCATCAAACAGCATAATAGTAGAGGTTTATATTTGGAAGAAAATTAAACTTCCTTCCATCTATAGGATAAGGCTGCTTGATCCCAAGCTTTTGTAAGATGTCTTTCTGCTTAAAGGCTTCAAATTGAGTACGTAAAAGTTTTACGGCCTCATTAGTATCTCCCAATGATTGTGGAGCAGTGGACTGATTTGATATGTTGGGAGAAGGTACTGCATGATAAGTACCACCCCTAGCACCAGATTGACTTGGAATTTCCTGTACTGGTATAGAAGCTGTGTGAGGTGACTGTACCCCCAGACCAATGTTGACGGAAGCTGATGTCGTTACAGATTCTTAGGTCAAAATCAGATTCACAACCGGTGGAACCTTATGTTGTGTCATAAACACAGCATGCATGTCTGTCATCATCTCAACCATGTTCTTCAAACTAGCCTCCAAAGCAGCAATTCTCTGCTCTTGACTGTTATAACTGAAAGCATCTTGATCTTCTGTGATGACATAAGCAGTCACTTCCCTAGCTATCGAAGACGAGCTAGTAGAAAAGATAGTTCGTTCAGAACTTTCACTATCGGCATCAAAGTCATACAAGAAACTACCCTTAGGATAAGTGATGGGGAGATCCCTTTGATTGAAGGCATCTTGGTTAGAATCAGGAAGATTCCTTTGACCGATTGTATCGTGGTCGGAAGGAAGATTCTTTTGACCGATTATTTCTTGGTCAGAAAAAAGATTCCTTTGACCGATTGTGTCTCGGCTTCTTGATCTGGTGTGTTGGTATACTCTTTCACCGGACTCATGAATTCGATCTAAGTACTGTTGACTGGTATTATGGGATGCATTGCGTCTCGAACATTTTCTACCCCAGTGCTTCGAGACGTCATGTTGACAGAGGCATAGAACAATTCGTCTTCATTCACTATCATTGGTTGAGGAACCTGAGCGTAGTTTTGACGGTCGAAGACAGCCCGTTTAGCTAATTGACAACATCATTTGATAACCACCTCATGGTGATGATTACAATGGTGTTCTTGTGGCTGTATTACAGATGGATGAGACAAATTTGTGATCTTTCGCTTCTGTTCAAGAAGTTTACGGAGATCGGTTACAACAACAGGATGAGAAGAAGTCGGAGGAACATATTCATTAACGATATTAGGAACATGATTCTGATTCTTGAGATGTCCTATTCCCTGAGTGTACAAGGAAGTGCTAAGTTGATTAGCATATGTAAGAGAGTTCTTGACTTTAGAAGTCTGTGTTTGACGCAAGTTAGCCACTGGCGCATGCTGCTAATGTCTTACTGAAGTTGATACTGGCTGGCGCCTGTTGAGAGAGGTGTGCAAGTCAAAAAGGTATAGCACTTGTATATCTGTCTGAGATACTAGCAGTTTGCCTTGTTTGGATCTTGAGATGCATAGGTTTGGAAGATCCTGAATTGCATTCTTGGGAGTAGGCAGAATCCCTTTTTGTGCTGCGCAACCTGTTTTAGTACGCTTGGTTTGGCGTAACTGGGTGAAAAAAAGTTCAGTTTGGACAGAATTCACTTTCTTAGCAGAGATTTGATTGTTTCTATCAAGAAGAGTAAGGTTTCTGCCTAAAGAGCTTTTGCACTGATTGGCGCGAGGGCGCAACCAGAGTTGTTTTCCGTCGAATCAAGAACCGAAGAGAAATTAGGAAAGGCCAAAGGGCACTTTCCTTTGTTCTGTGACAAAGTAGGAATAGTTGTATTCTTTGCCAAGTTCATATTTAGAGAAAGAGAAGAAGTAGCTAAAGAGTGTTTCCCTTTATTTTGTGACTGAGATGCCATAGGCACAGGTTGCGTAGGTTGAAGAAATGCCAAAGGATGCTTTCCTTTGTTCAGTTTAGCGTTCCCGCTAGCTAGATTCTTCTCAGAATTCAGAATTAGAGAAGAGAAGGAAGTAGCCAAAAGGCATTTCCCTTTGTCCAAATCCAAAGAGGCACTAGACGCAGGTTGCACAGAGGCACTGGTCGGTGTTTGCCATAAAAAAATCAAAGATAGGCATTACAGAACACTGAAATTGATTGTAAACTCGCTTGTACAAAGAAAAGCCTAGAAAGAAATCCTAGAAAAAAATCTAAGCACAATTGTTTACTTTTGATTCTGGGGGGTGACGGTAAAGGCTCGAGAAAGTGCTATCAACTCTGCCTTACTCCTTGGACTATATGACGCGGTCCTTATCTCTTGAAGAAATTGCTTTTTGAAGGTTGCCAGCCTTTTGCAGGGGTGTAGCACCCTGCTATTTTTAGTGGTTTGTATGTTGAGCCGCATAGATGGCCTGTGGCCATGTGGCAAATTAGCACGTGTAGACCCGCTCTTTGGCCGCCATCTGTCAATTTGTTAAGATTTTGTTACAGTAAATCTAGGTAGTTAAGACTTGGTCAGCCTGCCACGTGTCCTGTCGCATGAATCATTTTGAGCCGCATGAGTCTCTCAATTTTCGACCATGTGGGGCCGCATGAGACTTATACGGCTTGAGTCGCAAACTTCCTTAGCCCGCATATAGTTTAAGGATTTAAGCCACATAGATTCTATATTTTGGCTGCATAAAGCTCATGCTGCTTGGGCCGCAGTCGCCTTCGGCCGTATGAAGTTCGGAGACTTTGGGGTCGCATATGTCTGAGACATATAAGGTTCATGCGGCTTAGGTGACACTCCTTCTGGCCGCATGAAAAGTGTATGAACCCTGCTTTTGGTGATGTCTCACGTCTTATCTTTTTGTCGAAGTGTCAGAGCTGTCATTTTTGTCAATTTTGACAGAACTTGACAGCTTTATCAGACGAACTGATCCTCTAGGCCGCATATCTTTCTTCCACGGCTGGTTGTCGACGGGCCGCATAAGGCATTGAATCTATCATACAGCTTTTCTTTATGCAGACCTATTTGGCTCAAAGTACATATGTGACAATTTGTGATCCGCATGAAGCCTAAATTTTTCATGCTTCTACAAGACCCCCTTCAAAGTTTTTAAATTGCAAATTTGGAATACTTTGAATAACAAGCATGGAAATATGTTAAGCCGCAGTGAGTCTTCAAGTCACAGGGAATTTTTGAGCCGCAGAGAGATCTCGAGCCGCAGGAAGATCTCGATCCGCAAGAAAATCTTGAGCCACAGGGAGGCCCCATCAGCCTGCCAGCTGTCACTGCTGCATTTAATTTCCTTGATTCGGATGTGGATCTCTTTTCGAGATAAAGTCGACGGTTACTAGGGATAAAGTCCCCAAACGTTCAATATTATCTTTAATGATCTCGAGAATCGAAGAGGCGCTCTTTTAAGATAAAGCCAACGGTTACTTAGGGATAAAGTCCCCAAACGTCGTCATTATCTTAAATGATCTCGAGAACCGAAGAGGCACTTTTCAGCAACTCTATAAATAGAGGTCATTTGGAGAGAGATTTTCCTCTTTCACCTTCTTTTCCTTCGACTTTATCATACTTTCTGCAATGGCTCCAAAGGCTTCCAAGTCGACTGGTGCGGCGGCCAAAGGGAAGGGACTTGCCTCTCTGTCGAGAGCGGTAGACGCTCCTTCCATTCATCCCAACGTTCAACCCCCTCTCAAGAGTAAGGACGGTGGAAAGATGACGACTAAAATTTTGAATGGCCATGCCGCATATTTCATGCGCAGCCCTGTCATATACTGCCTCTGTGCTTTAAGCCGGGTTGATGCATGCCCTATCTCATTTGGACCGCATGTATTCTGTATGATAGGGCCGCATGGGCTGGGCCGCATAACCGCTGCTTACTTCAAACTTGAACCGCATAAATGCCTCAAGATTGATCTGCATGAACATTCCATGACTAAGCCGCATAAGTGCCTCATGATTGAGCCGTACGAGCACTTTATGATCGGGCCGCATGAATACTGTATGACTGGTCTACATAATTTCCTCGTGACGGAGCCGCATGAGTACCTTATGATTGGGTCGTATGAGTATTTCACGACTGAGCCACATAAATGCCTCATAATTGAGCCGCACGAACACTTCATGACTGAGCCGCATAAGTGCTTCTCGATTTGAGCTGCACGAGTACTTCATGAAGCCGGCCTTATGATTTTGTGCCACATGAGTTCTGTTTTGGCTGGGCCGTATAACTGGCTAGGCCGCATAACAGAGTTCTTTGTTTTCTTTTTGGTGCTAAGTCCCCTCTTTTCTATGTTTTGTAGTGATCTGGCTAGCAAACTTCTCCAGGACCGGTGTCGGAGATAGAGTAAAAATACACCATTCTGACACATACATCAGACAGCTCAAAACTCCACATGCTTTAGAAGAGTTTTCCCCGTGCCATTTTGGCATACACATCAAACTACTCAGGACTTTTCATGCTTCGGAAGAGTTTTTCCCAGGTGGTAGGAAGGGCCTTTATACCTCGGAGAGTTGGACGGTGGTCAGGCGTCGTTATGAACGTCCTGCCTTCACGGCTCTCCAAGTAGGCGAAACCACCATCAGGGATGATGTTTTGAAGGTATGGTCCTTCGGGGGAGCGGGGTTAAGGAATCCGCAATACGGAGGGTAGGATAGCATGCTATATTTACCCTCCTCCAGGCAGCTCCTTGGGGATTCAACAGCCTTGTTTGCTTCTCAGCAGTAAAATATAACTTCTTTCGAAGGCCACGAAACTGCTTGTTGATGAAGACGAAGTGCTGTCAAACTATGTATTGCTAGATTTTTCTTTCTTTGTTTTCTGCTGTCGATGTAGTCCTATGAATGTAACTGATTTTGAATAAGCAGAGTATGTTCACTCCATTCCTTATTTGTGGTATTATGTGGTGCTTGTACTAGAGGGCCTAATACAGCATTTGTGTTTGATAACAGACACCCCACGGAAGGATTTTTTGTGGACCTATTACCCTTTTGTGCATCCAAAAATGCGAGCAAATAAATTTGATGATATTTTGTGGAATTACTACTCTTTGTTACACCGATGGTGCGAGTAATAGATTAGGATAATTTTTATGGACTTATTACCCTTTTTTTTGTACTGGCGATGCAAGTACTGATAATAAGTGGAGAGAAAATCGACATATTTACTCAGAGGTAATATGGACGTGGTAAATATGGGTCTAAAGTAGAGCCTCCCTACTCAGAGGTAATGAGAACGTGGTAGGAGTGGGCCAAATGGGGATACATAGAACAACTCAGAGGTGCTATCAACGTGGAAGTTCTATGTATTTGGGTGATTTATTTGTGGTGGACGGGAAAACAACTCAGAGGTAATATGGACATGGTTGTTTTTTTCGTTTGAGAATTTTGTGGACCTATTACCCTTTTTATGTACTGATGGTACGAGTAATAGATTAGGATAAGTTTTATGGACCTATTACCCTTATGCGCATTGGTGGTGCGGGTAATAGATTTTGAGGCAAACGTTTGGTGGAGAAAAGCATTTAATGTGGGAGTTCATAGATATGACCAGGAGATGAGATATGAATCCATTCAGAGCAGTCAGAGAGTAAGTTCAGTGGTACCTGAGGGTATATAACTCAACAATCTGGAAGATTTGAGGTCAGAGTGTAAGTTCAGCGATACCAGAGGGTACATAACTCACAATCTGAGAGATAGTTGGAAGATGTCGTTTAGACATAATATTTCTTGAGGAACTTGCCGTTGATGGGCATCATGAGCAAGTCTCCATTTTGTTTTGCGAGACGGTACTCGCTGTTGGAGAATACGGTGTCGATGATGAATGGACCCTCCCAATTAGGCTGGAATTTGCCTGGGGTCTTGTGAGTCATGACCATTGGTCTGCGAATGGCCAAGACGAGATCGCCGACTTGGAATATTCTCTGTTTGACTTTCTTGCTGAAAGCCCGAGAGATGCGCGCTTGGTATAGCTCTATGCTTTGTTGAGCTTGTAAACGCTTCTCATCTAATGCTTCCAACTCTTGCAGCCGTCGACGGTAGTTATTGTTCGACGTTAACCGGTAAGTGAGGGCCACTCGAAGTGAGGGAAACTGAGTCTCCAATGGGAGGACTGCCTCGCTCCCGTAAACCAAAAAGAACGATGTATTTCTTGTAGTCGTCCGAATTGTGGTGCGATACGCCCATAAGCACTCGCCAAGCTTTTCATTCCAGTCGCATTTATTTGAAGACACGAACTTTTTGAGGAGCTTGATTATGGTTTTGTTGAAAGCTTCAGCCAGACCGTTAGCCGATGGGTTATATGTTGTCGAGGCCATGTTCTGGATCCGATTTTTGTCACAAAATCGATAGAAAGCGTGGCTTGCGAACTGCGAACCATTATCGTGAATAATCCTTTGTGGCAGTCCAAAATGGAAGATGACGTGATATTTTATGAAGCTAATCACGTTCGATGTCTTAACCTCTGCCAGCGAAACAGCTTTCGCCCATTTGGAGAAGCAACCGGTGATGCAAGTATGAACCGATGCCCTCTAGATGACGGTAGGGTGATTGGCCCAATGATATCCATTCCCCATGCTTCAAATGGCCAAGAGGCCACAGTCGGGTGCAAGAATTCAGATGACAGATGTATGAAATCTGTGTGGATCTAGTAAGCCTTGCACTTCTTTGCATAATCAACTGCATCTGCTACTATTGTGGGCCAGTAGTAACCCATCCAGCGGAGTCGATCTTGCAATTTTGGGCCAGGTTGGTGAGCCCCACAAGTGCCGTCATGAGCTTCGCGTAAAGCTTCTTTGGCTTCTGCATTTGACAGGCTTCTTAATAGTAGCCCATCGTAGGATCGTCGATATAACATTTTTGTATCTGTATCATAGAAGAATCTGAGGGAGCGTCTTCTGATTGAAGTTGCTTCCTTCACGTTCTCTGGCAAAATTCCATAGACTACAAAGTCGATGAGCGGGTGTCTTCAGTCTTGTATGTCGTTGGTTATCTGGGCGGAGTAACTCGTACCCAGCTGAAGATTGTTCCTGGGACAGACCAGTTCATGGCCTATTATGTCGACTAGATGGTGAGTATTATTTGGAAGTGCCAAGGAAGCGGTGAGACCTGCTAGGGCATCGGCTTAGATATTTTAGAGCCTAGGAACGTGCTCTGTAAAGAATCCTTCTAAGTTTACAATGATGGCAATTATTGTCTGATAATAGGGAATCAGGTCCTCATTGCGAACCTCGTATAAACCTCAGATCTGGTTAACAACCAACTGTGAGTCACCATATGCTTCCAAGTACTTGATCTCTACTTCTTTTGCGAGTTGGAGTCCGATGACTAGAGTGTTATATTCGGCTACATTGTTTGAACAGGGTTCTGTGAAAGAATATGCCCGATTGACCACCAACCCAGAGGAAAAAATTAATACTACCCCGACTCCAGCGACGATATCACCTTGTGGCCCCGTTCTTGAAGCACCGTCATAGAACATTCGCCAAATGGTGTCATGCGAAGTCATGTTCGAGGCGACGACTTCGTCGGGAATTTCTTCATAGATTTTGGCTATTTCTGAGCCTGGATGGGCTGTTAGGAAGTCAGCCAGGGCTTGACCTTTCATAGCCTTTTGCGAAACGAAAACCATGTCGTATGGGGATAATAGTATCGCCCAGGTGGCTAGACGAGAACTGAGTGCACCGGGCTTGGTCATGAGAACCCTGAGAGGATTAACTCGTAAAACAACATGGATGGTCTGTCCTGTGACATATTGTCGTATTTTCTGAATGGTGGACACTAGGACAAGGCACTCATTCTCTACGACGGTGTACCTATGTTCTGGTCCTACCATCATCCGGCTGAGATAGTAAATAGCTTGTTCATGTCCCGCATCATTATTCTGTGCTAGCAGAGCACCGAAGGAGTGTTCCATCGTACGTACATAGAGCAGGAAGGGCTTTTCGATGACTAGGGCTACCAGAACTGGCGGATTCGTCAAGTACTCCTTAATATCATCGAAGGCACGCTGACATTCCTCGTTTCATACGAAAGAGACACCTTTCCTCATGAGTTGAGTGAAGGGTTGACATCGCCCTGAGAGGTTAGATATAAACCTCATGATATAGGCTAGTCTTCCCTGAAGGTCGTGGAGTTCACGGAGGTTCCTTGGTGGACTCATCTCCAGGATTGCCTTTGTTTTGTCTGGATCTATGTGAATGCCCCGAAAAGTAATGACAAAGCCCAAGAACTTTCTGCTGGACACCCCCATAAAAGACTTGGTGGGATTCATCTTCAGGTTGTGCACTCGCATGAGGTCGAACACTGTTCTTAAATCATGTAAGTGATCATTTTTTGAACGACTCTTGACGCCGATGTCGTCAACGTAACACTCCATCGTCTTGCGCAAATGATCTCTGAAGATGACACTCATAGCCCGTTAATATGTAGCACCGACGTTCTTCAGGCCAAAGGATATGACCGTATAACAATATACGTCGATCGATGTTCGAAATGACGTATGCTTCTCGTCATCAGGAGACATCTTGATTTGATTGTATCCTGAAAATCCATCTATAAAGGACATGCGTTCGAAACCACACGTATTGTCAATCATCATGTCAGTGATCGGAAGTGGGAATTCATCCGTAGGGCATGCTGCTTTCAGATTACGAAAATCGATGCAAATTTGGATCTTTCTGTTCTTCTTGATGACTGGTACTACGTTGGCTACCCAGTCTGGGTGCTGCTCTTCGCGGATAAAACTGCTAGCTATAAGCTTGTTTACTTCTGCTTCAACGGAATTTATGATATTTGGACGAAACTGTCGCTAGTGTTGTTTGACTAGTTTTGCTTCTAGATAAATGTTGAGCTTATGAAGTGCTATCTCAGGGTTTAGCCCAGGCATGTCTTTATAGCTCCAAACAAAGACATCGATGTATTCTCTGACGAGCTGTAACAATGACTCCCTCTCGTCGTCTGCCAGGCTTTTACTGACGAAGATTGGCTTTGGAGAGGATTCATCGCCGAGGTTAACCTGCATAACCTCATCCTCAGTGGAAGGATCACGAAGTTCAAAGCGTTTCTCCCATTGTACGTCTAGTTGCTGGACCCACGGCTCCAACTCAAGTGGTTCAAGTAGATCTTCGTCTGCCTCTTCGATATCAGCGGATGTCATGTTGCCAGATAATGTCTGTCTAAATATATCTCCAATACTGCTATCAGAGGCGTAAATGGGTAACTCGGACGAATGAGAGTGCCACTCGCATTCTTTATCGAAACTTTTGGGTGTTGTTGGTGGTGTAACATACCCGAGGCCGCGTCTGGATTTGTGATAATGGTCCTGACGTTTCCCTACCGATGCCGACGACTGTAGAGGCAATCGCCGACCACTGCCGTAATTCAGACCCGGGGTAGCCTCCATGTCGTACCCTGCTTTCGTATGAAGTACTTGGCTTGAGGACTATACAGGTAGAGCGGTAGTCTTCCAGCGTCGGGTCCAAGATCGGACTCTTGTGACGTGAAAGATTGAGAACCTTCTTTTTGGCCAAAGATGATCGTGTGATCCCATCCTCTTCTGTTTGGGACCAGGAAGTGAGCGCCTTTAAGGGGAGCAAGTTGATTTGGGGTATGGACGGTTATCACCTGTGTGTACAGGCTAACGTCTAGACAGTCCCGTGCAACATACATTAGATTAGGTTTATCATACTCAGAATAGTCTAACGACAGCCTCTTATTGATGAAATAAAGAATTTTGTACACAGGGATTACATCATCAGGAGAGGGGCTATCCACCTGTGTAACCAAGTATTTGGCGAGTTCTACGTCCTCTTCGGCTACCCCTGCGGGCTTAGAGGTCGGGATACTGTTTTGGACAACTTGACCACCAAGGATTCAGCTTGAGGTATTGACTTGCCTGAGAGTGTTGGATCGACACTTGGTTGCCGGCTCATCTTGGGAAGACAGATGATCAATGGATCGACATGGGACCTTGTGTCTTCCGGTTACCTTTTAGTAGATTTTGACAATCGGATCACCATCAGTGTTACAGAGGGCTTCGCATCTTTTTGTTGCCTTTGATTGGATTTCGGCAGTCGGATCACCATCGGCCTTATGACAGATTTTGGCTCCTGGCTGGATCTGGTGAGCCGGATGACCATTGGTTCCAACTGCGTAGGTGAGGCAGGAGAACCGAGCACCTCTTTATGCAAGGTTGTGACGAGAGGTGTGGCATTGCCTGGTTTGCGGGCCTGGAGACGAATTCTCAAGGGTTCTTCTGGCTCTGTGATGGTCTCCAGCTCGTCAGTTATATGTTTCCTAGAATCGTCATATAGAAAAGCCTCCGAAGAATAATAAGATTCAACCCCTTTGAAGGGATCGATGTCGACAAATTCCGTTTTCACGACGCTGTGCTTACTGACATACTTGAAACACTGGTGAAGGGTGGATGACACGATCATATAGTCATGTATCCACGGACGTTCCAGGAGGATGTTGTAGGAGGTGTCTGCATCTACGACATAGCAGGTAACCTCCGTCTTCAAGTCGCCAATCTTACATTTCAATCGGATCTTCCATAGGGGATAGCTTCTCTCCGATTTAAAACTGCTAATGGCAGTGTTGGTCGTCGCTAGCCGGTGCATAGGGATGCCAAGTAGTTGGAGCAAGCTTTTCGGGATGATGCTTATTGACGAGCCAGGGTCGATATGCACCCGATCCACCTTGATGTCGCCTATGTATCAAGTATAGTACAAGAGATGATCATGCAAATTAGACTTGATTAACATGTCCTGTGGAGTAAATATGATGTTAGGCATTACATCTGTGGTATCGCTGCCCTATAGATCTGCTGGCGGGTCTTTCCCTGGAGGCTTGACCTGAGCTAAGTAAGCGTCAGCATTTTAGAGTGCTTCGATTAGTGCGACACAAAGATCCTTGGAGAACCTTAGGAGCTCGTATAACGACAACTTTGCTGGCGTATTGGCCAATTGTGCTAATATGTCAAAGTTGTAAGGTCTCTCCAGTCCCTGAGGTACACCATTACAGAGTGGCCTGTCGAAGTGGGTTTCCTTTGGCTTGGACTTATCCGCCAGTGGAGGCTGAGATAGCTTTGGAACATCAGAGGGAGGCGACGTTACCGGCTAAGGATCTTCGACTGAATTATCCCGTGCTGGCTGGACATGTGCTCCAGACCGGGTAACAACGGCTGTAGCTTCTTCAGCTTCGGCTGAAATTGTATGGCAGGATCTAGACTTTTTGCCCTTTTTCTTGCTGGTAGGGGATGACACCTCCTAGGTAACTTCGGACACTAAGTCTGGATGCACCCACATGATCTCTCCTCGTGATGTGGAGAGAGGTACCAATCCAGACGTCTGGCTCCGGACAGGTGAAAGATTAGTAACCTCCATCGTTGCCCGAGGGACAAGTATTACCCCGTTTGTAGTGCTTGTTGGAGGGAAGTCGCCGAACTGAATCGACACCATATTCGCCTCCACGGTAACCTCCTCAAAGTCTATCGACAAAGCTTTGGAGTCGATAAGACTCTGAATGTACCGCTTTAATTGGAAGCAGTCGTGAGTGGAATGATGGCATAGCGGTAGAAGTGAAAATATTTTGGGTCCTCCATTTCTGCCGCTCGGGGCTCGCGCCATGGTGGAGGGAGCTGGATCCTATCCCCTTGCAAGAGCATATCAAAGATAGGTTTGACATGACTATCTTCAAATGAGTAATTCACCTTGGGCCACTGACCTTCCACCTGCTTTTATTCGGGCTTCTGGGTCGCATCAGCGACCATGGCCTGTTTGTCCTTATTGTCCTGGTTAGAGGTGGTGCCACTGTTGTTATTGCTGGAGGTGGAACCAGGACGTCTGCTCTTATTCTCTCCATCTGGGATGTGTAATCCCAACTGACGAGCCTTCTTCAATTTTGCCTCTGTATTGGTAGCACTTATGATAAAGGTCGTCCAATCCCTGAACTGATCGTCACCCATCAAGAGGCTAATTGCGGGGAGTAACTTCTTCTGGCAAATTTCGATCAAGGAGCTCTCGGGATTGCCTTGGGGTAATCTTATTACGGTTTGGCGGAACCGCTCGATATAGTTCCTTGTTCGCTCCCTCCCTCCCTGAACGACGTCCATGAGAGATGACATCATTACATCATGTCCCACTTCGTAGAATCTTTCCAGGAACATGTGCTTGAAGCCATCAAAAGAATGGATGCAGTTGTCGAGAAGGTTGCGGTACTAGTCGAACGCGATCCCTTCCAATGCTCTGATGAATAATCGCGTAAGGATGGCGTCACTATATGGCAAGTGGTCGGTTGTGACTTCAAAGTAAGTCATGTACCGACTAGCAGAAGTCGTTCCGTCATAAGAATCAATATGGAATAGCTTGTACCGTAGTAGAAAAGGCACATCTCTCCATGCAGCGGGATATGACTGTCGTATTCTGAGATCCCGAGAGGAGTCTCGGGAATTTTGAACATTGTTCGAAGCTCCTGGACTTCCCTACTTGCCTCCTTGGCTTCATCTGTAGCTGAAGGAACGTATGCTGCTAAGGGATCATCATCCAAAGGAGGGGCGGTCGTGTTGGAGTCCGTATTGACTGCGGGTCCCAAGCTTGTTTGTCCGGACGTCCTTGCTGGTTGGGTTGGCAAGGCGGCTTTGATTTCGTCTGCGGACTTGACCAAGGACAGCAGCATGGCTTCAAGTACTTCTAAACGTTGTCGATCGGAAGGTGCTTCATGAACATCATCAGCCATAAAGACTGTCCTCACGTAGGTAGAGGTGGAAGGGATTGTGGCAGAGGTGCTCTCTATGTCGTATTCCTGTACAAAGAAGTCGTCGGGAAATGTCAAAATGTCATCTTCCTCGGACTCGAAAGGGTTGCTACCCCCTGTGCAGGAAGCCGCATCGTCTTGGTGAGGGTGGTGGCCCTCAGGGAAGTCCAAGTTTTTTGTGCAGTTCTGGGTGATCTCTACCCCCTGTATGTGCTCTTGGTACATCGAATTGTCGTATATATTGAGGGGACTGCTACCCCCAGTTTCATCTACTCTCAAGAAGGCTGAAGGTGTACCCCCGGTTACTGGAAGCTTTTTTTTGGATCGAGTGCCTAAATAGACACCCATGTGGTTGTCAGTGGGAACCCTCCAGATGAGGGTCTCCTTGCAATACTGGTCGAGATTGCTGGGCTGGAAAAGCCTGTCTTCTTTTCTCCCTTGTGAACCTTCTGAGTTGAATTACAGGAGGCGAGAGGAAACTCCTCGTCTCCCAGGATTTGTACCTATTTCTTGAGTTGTTGTTGGATAGGCGATGGCTGCTGCAGTCGTTGGAAAATTGACTGCCGACCTTTAGGTGCTGCTGATTTGTCGTAGCAGCAGTTGATGATAACTTGAGTGCAACGACGTTCCGAGAGGGACTCATTGTATTCCAACGCTGCCACCTTGCGTTTGTGAGTAATCACCGCACGTAAGTCGGTAGTAAGCTGATCTACCATTGCACCAAACTTGTGGACTCGGGTATCCCGAGCGCACAGGTACTTAGGTATCATGTTTGCTCCCTGATCCGTGGCTAGTAAAAACACTTGCTCTGGATCATTGGAGGGAGACTTTAAAGACTCACCCTGTCCGTTAGCCCTGGGGGACTGGACGCGGGTGGTTCTGTACAACTTTTCATCAGGAGCCCGAGTAACAGTCAACGGGGCCCGCTGACAATCAGCAACTTGGACAGTTGACTGGGCTTGTTGGGCCCGCACTGCCCGCATGAGAGACGGTTAAACACAGAGCTTCTGACAGGGCCGCATAAGACATCCTGTCTGAGGCCATGACTGGCTGCCGCATGGGCTATCTTCTTGCGGCCAGAGCTGGCTGCCGCATAGGCCATTTTTCTGCGGCCAGAGTTGGCTGCCGCATGGGCCATCTTCTTGCGGCCAGAGTTGGCTGCCGCATGAGTTGTCTGTCTGCGGTCAGAGTTGGCTGCCGCATGGATATGCTGCCCATCTCTCTTATGCAGCTTCTTCTTTGTCCGCATGGATTTCCCTTGTACCCCCAAAAACTCAGCATCGAAGTATTTTCCTCTGCTGGATTTAGGGACAGTGGGGTCCTCTGCGATCGGAAGCAAAGCCGCAGGAGAGCTTTGGTCACCGCCTTGGGCTGCAGAGGGAGCTTCTTCGAAAACTTGGTCGGGGCAGCAGTTCTGTGCACCGACGTCATGCGAGTTCTCTTTGGGTTGGCTCGCTTCTAAGACGGGCTGGCGCTCCCTTCAGAGAGCATTTCTTCGAAGGCTTGTTGGTCAAAGCAAACCACAAGCATTTGCTACGTAGAGCCGAGTTTGGACGCATCAGATTGTGTCACCAGCTTCTCATCAGAGGAGAAGGACGTCCCCGACAGAGTCGCCATCGTGTTTGCCATAAAAAATCAAAGACAGGTATTACAGAACACTGAAATTGATTGCAAACTCGCTTGTACAAAAAAAAGCCTAGAAAGAAATCCTAGAAAACAATCTAACTACAATTATTTAGTTTTGATTCTGGAGGGTGACGGTAGAGGCTCGGAAAAGTGCTATCAACTCTGCCTTACTCCTTGGACTATCTGACGCGGTCCTTAGCGCTTGAAGAAATTGCTTTTCGAAGGTTGCCAGCCTTTTGCAGGGGTGTGGCACCCTGCTATTTATAGTGGTTTGTATGTTGAGCCGCATAGATGCCCTGTGGCCACGTAGCAAATTAGCACTTGAAGACCCGCTCTTTGGTCGCCATATGTCGATTTGTTAGAATTTTGTTGCAGCAAATCGGGGTAGTTAAGACTTAGTCAGCCTGCCACGTGTCCTGTCGCATGAATCATTTTGAGCCGCAAGAGTCTCTCAGTTTTCGACCATGTGGGGCCGCATGAGACTCATGCAGCTTAAGTCACAAACTTCCTTAGCCTGCGTACAGCTTAAGGATTTAAGCCGCATAGATTCTGTATTTTGGCTGCATAAAGCTCACACGGCTTGGGTCGCAGTCGCCTTTAGCCGCATGAAGTTCGGAGACTTTGGGGCCGCATATGTCTGAGCCGCATAAGGTTCATGCGGCTTAGGTGACACTCTTTCTGACCTCATGAAAAGTGTATGAACCCTGCTTTTGGTGACATCTCACGTCTTATCTTTTTGTCGAAGTGTCAGAGCTGTCATTTTTGTCAATTTTGACAGAACTTGTCAGCTTTATTAGACGAACTGATCCTCTTGGCCGCATATCTTACTTCTACGGCTGGTTGTCGACGGGCCGTATAAGGTATTGAATTTGTCATGCGGCTTTCCTTTATACGGACCTATTTGGCTCAAAGTACATATGCGGCAATTTGTGATTCGCATGAACCCCAGATTTTCCATGCTTCTACAGTCGGCAGAGAGACAATAGGCGCAGGTTGCGCAGAAGCAGTGATCGGCAGAGAGACAATAGGTGCAGGTTGTGTAAAAGCAGTAGTTGGTACTGTAGGGGACTTGGGAGTCCATACAGTGCGTGCCTTGTTCTTAACAACAACTGAGGTGCGCCTAGTACCCCCAGCATTGATCATTGCTTCGTAGGCGGTTTGGTCGACTTGAACGACCAAAGTCTTCTGCGTCTTGCCGATCGACGCGGTATCACATTGAGTTGTCATTTTTTCGTCAAAGGAGAAAGTCGTCCCCAGCAAAGTCGCCATTTTGTTTGCAAAAACAAGAGTTTGATTACTAACTAAAAAAAGAGTACAATAGAACAATTGATTTCTGGGAAGTACAATTGTAAGAATCTGATCAGAAGACGATCACTTTATCCCTTGGACGATTTGATATCGAAGACACAAGCCCATGGAGAATGCAACAGCACTTTGTCAGTAGATTATAATTATTAGTGATATTTTAGTACTGATTTGAAACACTATTTATAGAGTTCTGAAATAACTGTTTTCTAAGTTGCGTGCACTTCAGGGTGTGCGCCTTCTATCCAGTTGCACGAACGGTTACTTGAACTGCTGGGGATGCGTGGCATCGTTTGAATAAGATGCGCGTGGTCGTGGGCAATGTAATGGACATGTTTTTTAAAATTAGTGGCAAGCGCACCACATCATCCTGCTTCTGATTGATCGGGTGGCGCCAACACTCTAGGTGATGCGAGCGCGCAACTTAATGTTTGGCGCCTTTGACTGGGTCTTCTATGTTATGAGGATTGATTCTCGCGCTTCTTTATAACTTACGCAAGCTAGCTGTCAGCATTAATTGCATGCTGACAAAATTTTCTCGAGCGCCGCGTTGCGCGAAATTCGAATGGATTTTCTTTGACTGACGAGCTGTCAGTAATGATGGCAACCATTACAGCTTCTCGAGGATGCTTACTATGTGGAGCTCATGCACCCTGGCTTAGGCGCAACCTGAGACTGGCACAACCTAATGATCTGGCGCCACTTGATGCTGGTGCTTTGTTGAGAGAGGCGTCCATTGATTTTTAGGCTTCTGCACTAATGTTCACTTATATAGGTGGGGGGTCCTCTCTTGGCCGGCCATAGGGGTTGTTAGGGTTGGGGTTAGGTCCAATTTGCTTTTAAGGCCTTCTTAAGATATCAATTCAAGCCTTTTAGGTAAAGGCCCAACTTGATTAGGGTTTCTAGCCAATTCTTAGGTTCAACATAATATCTAGATATTTTAGAACCTAGTTAACTTATTTAATTCAACTAACTAAGTCTCTAGGATCATGATCAACTTCTAGATTAGGGTAACTCTAGGGTTAGACCTAATATAACACTTAGCACATTATTAATTAAATAAAATTCAAAAATAATCTAATATTCACAAATTACCAAAATATTCTTATTCTAGAAAGTGGTAGTGAACTAATCTAATTACATTATCTAGGTCTCCATGGTCATGGTTAGTCTCTAGGCTAAGTAGTTCTAAGGTTTCACGTACTAGCAAATGACAAAATCACATTACATCAAATTAAATAATATTAAAATAATCAAAATTTACCAATTTATCATTAACGTGGTTTAAATCTATTTTTAATAACTAACCGGATCAATTTTACAGAAGTTCAAAATTACTCTCATTTTAGAAAAGTGGTAGTTATACGCTGAGACCTCTAGTTAGGCTCGCAAACTGGACTGGTAGGGCACGTCACAATGCTACATAATCGTCCTTCATGGTGTCGATATCACCAATGACAACATATAAGATAGATTGCATGCTCACCTATTGTCTTGTGTAGGTGCTAAATATTATATCTATTTTATGCAGGAAAGGAGCACGACCGTGGTAAGATAAAATTGAAATTGATTATGTTGTTTACTGCTCAAAATGTTGCATTCGATATGAACTGCAAATCATATAGTTCTAAATAGCAAGACCACTTCGTATGCTAAAATCCTTAATAAGCAGTATTGGTTTAGACAAGTGGGCTCGTCCCGTCCGCTAGCAAGTGTGCTAACCCCTAACTCCCCAAGTACCGATTGTGCTGCGGGAGCTCAAGACTAGACTGAAGCTGAAGAATGGGAGGCGGCACGAAGCTCTCATATTTTGAAGTATTTTGAAGCTCAATTCAGATTGAAGGCCTTTTGTTCAAATGCATAAAGGGGCATGAATGTATGGAACGACAAAAATTATTTCATGGCAGTTTGTCGAAAAAAAATTTTTGTGTTTCAAAGATGTAGCCGCAACGGCATATGAATTGTACAAATGATCTTGCACATATTTTGCATGTTTTATGAATGAAAAGCTAAATTTTTTCTTATTTTGCATCTTCAATTCTCTGCACTATTTAATTTCAACTCGTTGTCTAAAAAAATTATCCAGTGCACATTCTTGCCTTGTACAAGTCCAATATAGACTTGTACGGCATCACGCTCCGACGATTTATCTCAAGGCGAGGGCGATCGATTTGGCGAATTGGGGCGTGACATGGGCCGGGTCGGGCTCAGCCCGATTTAGGGGATGGGCCCGTCCAGGTTAGCCCAATTCAGCGAACGTCGAACCCAGCCTAGACCCATGACCCATTTTACAGCAGGATGGGCTGAATCGGGCCTGGGCCGGGCCGGTTCAGGGTTGGACCGGCTGGTCCGGTTTGGTTTAATAAAAACCAAAATTTTTATATGTTTTCAAAAAAAATGAAAAAAATTTAAAAATTTAAAAAAGTTATTTGAAAAAGAGTTTTCTAAAAATATATTTAAATTGGTATAATTTAAAAATGTATAGTTTAAAAAACTAAATTTGTATAATAAGACTAAATAAATGTAATAAAAATTAGTACAATTTAAATTAGTATAGTTTAAAAATATTTTATTAATGTTTAGAAATTTTTTATAAAAAATGTAGAAGTATAATAAATTTTTGAAAAATGAAACATGAATTGAGTGACTAATACAAAATTTGCATAATTTGAAAATTAATGACTAATACAAGATTACTAGTACATAAACTGTAATTAATGACTCATAGAAGATTACTAGATGTCCATACATGGTTTTAAATGTCTGCGTAGCTTCACTGTACTATAACTATGGTCCCATTTGAATCGTTTCCTACAATGCAAAAATGCAACAACAACTTTCATGGAGTATTTTCTTTTGATATCGTCACTTGCACGCTTATTGTAAATTTCGCTAAACTGATGCCAAATTTTCAATTCTGATTCAAACTCTTGTTGTGGTGCGTGTTGAGGTTGTGGTACGGGTTAAAGTGCAGGTTGCGATTGCTGATCTTGTGGTTGCTGTGGTAGGTGATCATTATCCATGATATAAAATAGCCTCTTCACACTAGGTTGCTTGTAAAATTGTAAGAGGAAAGAAATTGTCGGTGTGACTAATTTTGAAGATTTATGGCCTATTTGTAGTTTTTTTTTAATTTGGATGCAAAATGACCTATTTTATACCAAAAAAGTTGTTATAAGAATATTTTTTGTCATTTTTAGCAAAATGACCAAAATACCTTTCAAACGGTCTAAAAACAGTCACTAAAATGGGGATAAAAGGGTCTTGTTTGGCTTCCAAACGGACAAAACAAAAAAAAATAGACCGAACCAAACCTGGACCAGGTTTGGACCGGGCTGGTCCGGACCGGCCCGGTCAGGTCGGGTTCTGCGGGTTCGACCGACACGAACCTGCGGTCAAACCGAGTCGGACCGAGAGACGCAACCCAGCCCGAACCCGTTGGATTAGTGGGTCGGACATGTCCGGGTCGTTGACCGGGCTTAGGCCGGCCCAGACCGGTTTTGATTGGGCCGGACCCGAGCCGGGGACCGGGTGGGCCGGCCCAAGTTGCACCTTGCATGAAGAAGCTCTTGTCAAAATTTCAAACACATGCAGCAGAACTTTGTGCATGCGGATCATTTACCAGGTAATACTTTTTCACCTTCCAAGTTCCGTGCATGCATTCTTTTCTACTTTCAATGGCTTCGTATACTTTTTCTTCTGATCATTCCCAATATTTGGTTTCCTTTTCAAGAATATAACTTGGCTTTTCCACTTCCCACTTAACTTGCCCATGTTTATATATATATACACATCCAGCAAATATGTTCTCCATACCCTTGTACCTCTCTTCTTCGCCGCAATGAATCGTGATGAATTCTCCCAACGTAGTTCCTGTAAGTTGCTAATGTTAGCAAGTCTCCAGTCTCAGTGCCGGAACCAGCCCAAAGAGTTCAACCTCCGCAGACAGAACCAATCTATCCACCAAGTGCCCTCCCACATGAAGTCTCTCGACCCCGATGCCTACAAACCCCGTGCGTTCACCTTCGGCCCAGCCTTCTTTAATGATGACTCCTATGATCAATCGCACAAGTACAGGGCCCTCCACGTCTTCCTCGGAGAGAAGCTTCCTTGGCAACACCTGCTGCGAGAGCCATTAACTAGCTTCTGGGGGCAGGTGGAGGACGCCTACGATCCGCTGCTGCTGTCCAACGTCGACAAGAAGAGCGGTGAGCTGATGATAATTATGTTGCTCGACGCGGCATTCATGATTGAACTCCTGCTTGCTGCTGCTGCTGGTGCAAGCCCTGACGGCTACTCGGAGGACGATCCGATATTTAGCCGACATGGGTTTAGTCGTGCGTTCCCAACTATGAGGAGGGACATGCTGCTCCTTGAGAACCAGCTGCCTCTCCTGGTCCTTAACAAGTTGCTTTGCTTCAAAACTGGAAGATATGATGTAAGTTTCACCTAGTCTTTTTATATATTTTTGGTCTCTATGTATGTCCCTGACAACATTATTTGTAGAACGAGGACTACATCAACGAGTTGATACTGAATTTCTTTGACATCGAAGGACCTCCTTCGGGTGTCGGCTGCCATGCACTTGATGTTGTTCACAAGTGTCTCCTCCGACACCCAGGCCAAGGAATGACCACTAGGTGCATATCGAGGACTCCTGTTGCGATTGTTCGACCAGCGCTAGAACTTCTAAAGGCTGGGGTCCGTTTTGGCAAGAGCACAACACATTGTTTGGATGACATAACGTTTTCTGGTCACCAGCTCCATTTACCTGTACTCAAAGTCCAACACAACACCGATTCCATGTTCCTCAACTTGATGGCCAACGAGCGTATCAACGGAAAGACCGGGGAGGGTGGCGTATGCTCGTACATTGCGTTCATGTCGAGATTGATAGTTTCGGCACGAGATGTGTATGTGCTGCATTTCCATGGGATTGTGAAGAATGGCTTGGGATGTGAGGACGATGTTGTGGTCGAGATGTTTAGAAGGTTATCTAGAGGAGTTGAGATTAGCATTGACAGCCACTTGCGTAGTTTGTGCTCGCAGATAAATAATTATTGTGAAGAGGGTTGGAGAGATCTTTTATTCTCATATACGAAAGCACGCCTCAAAGATTGGGCTATGCAATTCTAAAATTAAACTCAATATTCTCCTCAACTTCTTGAATTTTTTTGTTGGAAGTTATGGAACCGTCATGATATAGGTCCAGTTAATTGCTATGCTTCAACGAATTACGGGGAAAACTATCTAGCTCTGGATTTGAGTGGCATTTCACCCTAACCACAACTCATCTACTTACAACTCAACATCGTGTTGGAGTGGGTGGGGTTCCCAACCTATGTGGAGAAGACCCCGGAGTGCGACGAGCGCCGTTCGTGTGTCGAAGAAGCTCGGGAAGTGGGCGACGTAGAGTCGCTGCTGCTGTTGCTGCCCAGGGGGAGATTCTGGAACAGGGGATCCGAGTTCGGGCCGAACTCGGTCCCATGGCGAGTTCGGGCCGAACTCGGTCTGGCCACTCCAGTACTGTGGGGTGAGGTTCTGGATGCTTGACACAGAGTTCTGGCCGAACTCTGTGTCGTCGGGGGCTGAAGCGGATTTTAGGATGAGTTTTCATCATTGGATCTAATCCAACGGTCCAGGTTGGTTGCGGGATTGGGGAGTTATATTGAGTTTTCTCAACCCTAATTCATGATCGCAAGTATTGGACAACACAAAAGGTTCGAGAGAGAAGGAGGCAAGAGTGCCATTGCAACTTCGGAGAAGAAGACGGAGGATCGAAGGTCATTTTTCGAAGGAGATCGTGTTTCGGGTAATCTCTACTCGTCGTTCTCGTTCTTCGTAGCCTTGTGATCATTGTTCTTATCTCTGAGTGTTGTGGGGATCCGATTTGGATCGGAGGAGTTTGTAGAGGGTGTAATTCTTCTATTCCATTAGTGGAGGCTTCTCAGGGTTGGACTCCGATCGTCCCGTGGTTTTTCCCGCAAGGGTTTCCACGTCAAAAATTCTCTGTGTCTGCGTGGACTGTTTTTGTGTGGTTGTTTTTGGTTCGTGCGTTGTATTGCTCGGTCCTCTCGCAGGTACTCTCCGGTTTGGGGAAAGGTTTCCGCGTTTCTTTCCCAACAGAGTGGTATCAGAGCTTTGGGTTCAAAGGGTGTCAGGAGTTGACAGAGGAACCAGAGAGGAGAGATGGACGCGAAGCCGGTGCGCATGGTGAACCTTAATGGCACAAACTATCATTATTGGCGGAGCAAGATGAAGGATTTGCTATTTGTCAAGAAGCTGCATCTACCTGTGTTTGCATCCGAGAGGCCCAGTGATAAATCCGAGGAGGACTGGAAGTTCGAGCACATACAGGTGTGTGGGTACATACGGCAGTTTGTTGATGAGAACGTGTACAATCACGTTGCCAATATTGAGCACGCGAAGACGTTATGGGATAAGCTGGAATCCTTGTATGCGAAGAAGACCGGGATAAACAAGTTGTTCCTGATCCGAACGATGATGGGTCTGCGGTACAAGGATGGGGCGTCTATTACGGATCACTTGAGTGATTTCCAGGGCGTGGTTGACCAGTTATCTTCTATGGGAGTCAAGTTCGACGACGAAGTTCAGGGACTGTGGCTGCTGTGTACCTTGCCAGACTCGTGGGAGACCGTACGAGTATCTATGATCGCTTCTGCTCCAGAGGGCGTGGTCAGTCTGGAGTTTGCCAAGAGTGGGGTGTTGAATGAAGAGATGCGGAGACGTTCTCAGGGCACTTCATCCACATCCCACCACTCAGAGGCATTGGTTTCAGAGAGCCGCGGAAGGGGCAAAAGCAGGGGTTCAGGTGGTGGCAGAGACAAGAGCAGGGGGAAGTCCAAAGGTCGGTACGAGGACTCAGAGTGTTACCATTGCGGTAAGAAGGGCCATATCAAGCGGAATTGTTTCGTTTGGAAGAAGGAGAAGAAGGGCGACAAGGGGAAGCAAGAAGAGAACACTACAGCGGCGGCCTCGACGCATGGAGGCGATGTGATCGTCGTAGGTGATGAGGTCATTACTAACCTCGCCTGCGATGACAATTCTTGGCTGGTGGACTCAGGGGCTTCAGCACATGTATCTCACAATAGGACACTGTTTGCCACTTACACGACAGGCGACTGTGGCGTGTTGAAGATGGGCAACGGAGATGTGTCGAAGGCGGTTGCCATTGGAGATGTGCATTTGAGAACGAAGACGGGTGCGGTTCTTGTTCTCAAGGATGTTCGTCACGTCCCTGATATCCGTTTCAACCTGGTGTCGGTTGGAAGGTTGGATGACGAGGGATTCTTCAGTCTCTTCGGGAATAGTCAGTGGAAGCTTTCCAGAGGTTCGTTGGTGATTGCCAGAGGAAGCAAGAAGTCCGGTCTCTACTATATGGAGGGGAGCGCACAGGGGGCACAGGAGGTGAACGCAGTCAGTGATGCGTCTACCGAGTTGTGGCACAGGCGGCTCGGCCATATCAGCGAGAAGGGGATGAGCTACTTGGTGAACAGGAAGGTGATTCCGGGGCTCAAGTTTACAAAGTTGGAGAAATGCACGCACTGTTTGGCTGGGAAGCAAAATAGGGTGTCTTTCCAGAGTCACCCAAGTTCGAGGAAGCCGGCGTTGCTCGAGTTGATTCACTCGGATGTCTGCGGTCCTATGAAGGTAAAAACTCTTGGTGGTGCTTCTTACTTTGTGACTTTTATTGATGACTGTTCCAGGAAGGTTTGGGTCTATGCCTTAAAGACCAAGGATCAGGTGCTGCCTACTTTCAAGGAGTTTCAGGCCTCCGTTGAAAGGGAGACGGGCAAGAAGTTGTTGTGTGTTCGGTCCGACAATGGCGGCGAATACATCGGTCCCTTTGATGCGTATTGCAGAGAGCAAGGGATACGACACCAGAAGACTCCGCCAAAGACACCTCAGCTCAATGGTGTAGCGGAGCGCATGAACAGGACACTGATGGAGAGGGTGCGGTGTTTGCTGTCAGAAGCAAACTTGCCGGGCAGTTATTGGGGTGAGGCTCTTCTCACAGCTGCTTATATTATTAATTTGTCTCCTAGTGCTCCTTTGCAGGGTGATGTGCCTGATAAAGTATGGTACGGTAAAGAGCCGTCATACAGTCACCTGCGGGCGTTTGGTTGTAAGGCCTTCGTGCATGTACCGAAGGACGAGAGGACCAAACTTGAGCCGAAGACGAGGCGATGCGTCTTTGTCGGCTACGGTCGGGATGAGTTTGGCTATAGACTCTACGACCCAGTGGAAGGAAAGCTCTACAGAAGCAGGGACGTGGTGTTCGTCGAGGATCAGACCATGACCAACACTCAGGACTCCGAGACGCCTTCTGAGGCTGAGGAATTGCCTGAGTTAGAGTCATTTCGCTTCGAGCAGTTTCCAGAGGACATCGCGGAGGATCCAGTTATGGGGGAGCCGGTACATGGAGTTGCTCCCAACCTTGATCATCAGCCTGCTGATGGTGGTCAGGGTGTCCCTCAGGAGGATGAGCATGTCGGAGAGGTAGTTCCTGAAGGGGAGGAGGCTGTCGGTATACAGCCAGCACCAGTGGCTCCACTGAGAAGGAGCAACAGGGATCGTCGACCATCTACGAGATACTCGCCGGATGAGTATGTGCTACTGACTGACGGGGGAGAGCCCGAAAGTTTCGCAGAGGCTATGGAAGACGAACACAGGCAGGAGTGGATGGTGGCTATGCAGGAGGAGATGAGTTCCTTGCACACCAATTCTACTTATGATCTGGTGCGGTTGCCAAAGGGCAAGAAGGCTTTGAAGAATCGATGGGTGTTCAGAGTGAAGCAGACGGATGATGCTACTCGCCCTCGATACAAAGCGAGGCTGGTAGTCAAGGGCTACGGTCAGCGGAAAGGCGTGGATTATGATGAGATCTTTTCGCCTGTCGTCAAGCATTCGTCTATTCGGGTGGTGCTAGCATTAGCAGCCAGTTTCGACTTGGAGGTCGAGCAGATGGATGTGAAGACGGCGTTCCTCCACGGTGATCTTGAGGAGGAGTTGTACATGGAGCAGCCGGAGGGATTCTGTGAGAAGGGCAAGTCACATTTGGTCTGCCGGTTGAGGAAGAGCTTGTATGGTCTGAAGCAGGCTCCGAGGCAGTGGTACAGAAAGTTCGAGTCGTTTATGGGGGAGCATGGTTATGCACGGACGACGTCGGACCATTGTGCATTTGTGAGGTATTTTGCCGAGGATGATTTCATCATTTTACTGCTCTATGTGGATGATATGCTATTAGTGGGTCGAAATGCCACTAGGATAGCGGAGTTGAAGCGCCAACTGGGCGCGGCCTTCTCTATGAAGGATTTGGGCGCAGCGAAGACTATTCTTGGGATGGAGATCAGCCGAGAGAGAGAGTCCAAGCTGCTACACTTGTCCCAAACGAAGTACATTCACCGGGTACTTCAGCGTTTCGGGATGGACGGGTCGAAGAAAGTGAGTTCCCCCCTCGCGGCTCACTTTAAGTTCACTGAGGAGCAGTGTCCATCTACCGAGGACGAAAAGGAAGATATGGAGCGGGTTCCATATGCCTCAGCTGTGGGAAGCCTGATGTATGCTATGGTGTGTACGAGGCCAGATATTGCTCACGCAGTTGGTACGGTTAGCAGGTATCTTTCAAATCCTGGAAGGGTACACTGGAGTGCGGTTAAGTGGATTCTACGATACCTTCAGGGCACTGCCGGTTGGAGACTTTCCTTTGGTGGTGACGAGCCGAAGCTGGTCGGGTATACCGATGCTGATATGGCTGGAGATGTAGACACGAGGCGGTCGACTTCGGGCTACGTGATGATGTTTGCGGGAGGAGCAGTATCGTGGCAGTCGCGGTTGCAGAAGTGTGTTGCCTTGTCGACGACGGAGGCGGAATACATTGCGGCGACGGAGGCTTGCAAGGAGCTGTTATGGATGAAGAAGCTGTTGCAGGAAATGGGACTGAAGCAAGAGCAGTATACTTTGCTTTGCGACAGTCAGAGTGCTATCCACCTTGTGAAGAATCAGACGTTTCATAGCCGGTCCAAGCACATCGAGACCCGGTATCATTGGATACGGGATGTGGTTGAGAAGAAGGACGCGGAGCTTGAGAAGGTGCATACAGACGACAACGGAGCTGATATGTTTACGAAGATTCTACCAAGGGGGAAGTTTGAGTACTGCAGGCAGATCGTCGGGATGACGACGTCCTCCCCATAGTTGTGAAGGGGGAGATTTGTTGGAGTGGGTGGGGTTCCCAACCTATGTGGAGAAGACCCCGGAGTGCGACGAGCGCCGTTCGTGTGTCGAAGAAGCTCGGGAAGTGGGCGACGTAGAGTCGCTGCTGCTGTTGCTGCCCAGGGGGAGATTCTGGAACAGGGGATCCGAGTTCGGGCCGAACTCGGTCCCATGGCGAGTTCGGGCCGAACTCGGTCTGGCCACTCCAGTACTGTGGGGTGAGGTTCTGGATGCTTGACACAGAGTTCTGGCCGAACTCTGTGTCGTCGGGGGCTGAAGCGGATTTTAGGATGAGTTTTCATCATTGGATCTAATCCAACGGTCCAGGTTGGTTGCGGGATTGGGGAGTTATATTGAGTTTTCTCAACCCTAATTCATGATCGCAAGTATTGGACAACACAAAAGGTTCGAGAGAGAAGGAGGCAAGAGTGCCATTGCAACTTCGGAGAAGAAGACGGAGGATCGAAGGTCGTTTTTCGAAGGAGATCGTGTTTCGGGTAATCTCTACTCGTCGTTCTCGTTCTTCGTAGCCTTGTGATCATTGTTCTTATCTCTGAGTGTTGTGGGGATCCGATTTGGATCGGAGGAGTTTGTAGAGGGTGTAATTCTTCTATTCCATTAGTGGAGGCTTCTCAGGGTTGGACTCCGATCGTCCCGTGGTTTTTCCCGCAAGGGTTTCCACGTCAAAAATTCTCTGTGTCTGCGTGGACTGTTTTTGTGTGGTTGTTTTTGGTTCGTGCGTTGTATTGCTCGGTCCTCTCGCAGGTACTCTCCGGTTTGGGGAAAGGTTTCCGCGTTTCTTTCCCAACACATCGGTCGGTTCGGACCTCTACTTAGTTTCACCCAAGCTCCATCTTTATCATAGATAGATGACACAAGTTTGGGTACATAAGCTGTGACAATCACCCTATAAAGACCGGTTTTTGCTACGGCTCCGGAACTTAAATTGAAAAAACCGTGAGGCTTGAAATAAAATCCAACCTGCAGATGGGTACAATATCAATTCTCATAAATACATAACACAAATCTTATCTAATATACAATACCAATTTTCATGTTCTAAATGTGCTCTTCTCAATTTAAATATATCAAAATATGTTATGCTACAATCCAAAAATATATGGGACAAGACCATGCAACAATGGTAATACGACTACCGCTGGATTAACTCTATTGGATCCATGGAAGCGTACTTCGCTATATAAAAGTGAAGCCCACAATTTGTATGTATCAAACAAGTAAATTAATCTCAACTACATAAACTAAATAAAAAACAAAATATAACTGAAGAATGTTTAAAACGTAAATGATGGAAAATGATAGTTATGATTATCTGCTACTTGGATAGGTTGCCTATTTTCTGCGTAGAATCCTAGGCCTCGTTTGGTTCGCGGAATCTCCCGGTTGGGAAAGGAAAGTGATTACTTTCCTATGTTTGGGCGTCCAAGGAATTGAGGAGGAAAGGAAAGTGATTCCCAATGGAAGGGAAATTAGGGGGGAAAGTGATTCCATCCATCCAAGGAAGGAATCACTTTCCCACATTGAAGTATTCACTTTCCTTTCCAAATTTCTTGGCATTGCCAAATATCGGAAAGAAAAATCAATAGGAATTAAAGTTTCCCAAAGGAAAGGAAATGACAAGGAATTGATTTCCTTTCCCTTCCATTCCGCGAACCAAACGAGGCCCTAAAGGTTAACAGTTGTAGTTTTGGTGGCTATATACCTCGGTATTTGTGCTGTTTTAAAGGATCAAGGTTTTGAATTTTTTTTGAGTTATTTGTATTTTAACACAACACCCACCCCCCCCCCCCCCCCCCCCCCCCCCCCCACACACACACACACACCCAATTGCTAATCATATTTCTACTTTTCCTCCAATTTTATTTTAATTAGTGTTACCCCCCAATCTTTTGGTAAAGTGCAAATAAACCCTCCTAAAATTTACGTTTTTACATTTGAAGACCCGTTGTTTAAAAAAAAAGATCCCACATTTTAATTTGGGGGAATTTATGAAATGCCCAAAAACTAAAAAGTTTCATGAAAAATTCACCGCTAAAAAAACTTTCATCGCGTGCCCAGAATTAGAGAAACTTATCCAAAGCGGGTTCCAAATGACCCTTTTACCCTTCTAATTTATTCAAAGCACCCGTGAAACATACTCTTTAAAAAAAAGATTTCGATTCTTCATCTTCTTCGTTACGCTGCTCACTTTCTATTCTGTCTCTTCTTCGATACGATGCTCACTTTCGAATTTAGGTTTTCTTATCCAAAATCTTTCCATGTCAAAATGGAGGTCAAAACATCATTTTTTTACGATTCTGAAATTTCGAAAGTCCGTAAAACAAAAAATCGATTACTTTCAGGCTCCTCGAAAATACGTTCGTTTTGCGACAAACCGGACCTCGTTTCGATCTCCCAGTCAAAAGTTATGGCTTTCCAAACTTTCAACTCGCCATTCTCCTTGCACTACCAAAATAAGTCATATTAGCGACGTAATTAGCGACGTTTATGAAAGACGTCGCTATATTTTAGCAATTTAGCGACGTAAATTTATAACGTCGCAATACGTCACTATTAGCGACGTTCAACGACGTATTGCGACTAAGTTTTGTATTATAAAAACGTACGTCGTGGATATGTCGGTGAACGTCGCTAAAATCACTGATATTAGCGACGTTTACCGACGTCTTCGTATGACGTCGCTAAATATTTCATATAGGGTTCTGCTGGCCAGATCGATTTCATTTTTTTACCCAAAATTTTATTCTCCCGCTCGAGCCCCAAATCTTTCTCCCTTTCCCCCTCTCGTCTCCGGCGACCCCCTCCCACCAGCGACCCCCTCCCACCAGCGAGCCCCTCCCCCCGGCGACCCCTCCCTCCGGAGACACCCCTCTCCCTCGTTCCCTACCTCGGCGACCCCGCTCGCCCACTGGTGTCCTCGTCCCTCTTGCGTCCCCTTCCTCCGGCGACCACCCCCCCCCCCCGCGGCGACCACCCCCCCACACGGCGACCCCCCTCCCTGCGGCGACCCCCTCCCCACGGTGACCTCTTTTCCCGCGGCGTCCGGCGACCCTCCATCGCTCCTCCACCGTCAAGTCTCCTCGTCGACGTCGACCCGACTAGTCCCCTCTGCCGCTGCTCCATCCCCGACCCCGACCCAATTCTGACCAAGGAAGGTAAACCCTAACCCTATCTCCCTCCTCCTGATGTGCTGACATAGACACGATACGACAGGCTGACACGACACAATATTCGTACACAATATTGTCAATTAAGTAATTATTTCGAAGGTAAAAAAATACTAGAATACTTAAAATGTAGTCTACTACCAAATATGAAAGCTTTCAAGGAGTCGTATACACTGACACAGAAATGACTCTTCAAAGTCGAGAGTTTTGAAATACTAGATTAGTATTTGTATGTATATGATTATGTGTGTGTGAGTTATTAGTGTGAGATGAAAAGCGGGGTATTAGTGTTATTTTATATGTGGTAAAGAGTATATTTGGCATGTATCGATAGAAATGAAAGAGATTACTCAAAATAATTGTCAGTTTGAGATAGTTGCATGAATAGGTGGTCTTCTAAATATGTTGTTGCTTAAGCAGTTTATAGCTACAAAATGCGTAAGTGCAACATGAAAATCTCATCTGTTAAATATGTTACCTAAGAGCATCATTAGTAAGGCTCATCCCAATTTCTAGATTCTAGATTTCAAATGTAGGAGCTCATTTTGTAGAATAGTAAGACCCATAGGTTTTAAATTATAAAATGTAGGAGAATGTAGGAGATTCACAACTCTCCACATTTGTTCAAGACATAACATTCATTTCCATAAAAACTTTCATAGATAATATAATATATCCCAATTGTCAAAGATTCTGTAAAGTCAGTCAGAATCACAAATATGAAGCATCCATCACAACTACACAACATATCCAAAACACAAAAGAATTGACTTTGATGAAAACTAGAGCATAACCTCTAAATGAAAACATGAACTAATTAACACATAATCCATAAACTTTTAAATTATCGCTATCGGTATCGGACTATCGCTATCGGTATCGAACTATCGGTATCGATCGAACTATCGGTATCGGACTATCGCTATCGGTATCGGACTATCGCTATCGGTATCGACCGTATATACTTAGTATCGGGCGTAGCGGATTAGTATCGATCAGTATATAGGTTTGGGTTAAGATCAAGGTTCAAAGTATCGGTATCGGAATAGTAGGCCGAATAGGAGGCCGAGATAGTCGAATGAGAAGAAGGGAAGAAGGGAGGAGCAGATGGGTCCAGAGCCATGGTGGAGGAGGAGAAGTAACATGAGAGCAGTTTCCGCCGTAACATCTCCTCGGTGATACATATTAGCGACGGATTTTGTTGTTTTTCCGACGTTTTTGGGCGTCGCTAAAACCACTTATTTTGGTAGTGTTGGTAAAATCACGGAGAATGGCCATTTCTAGTGTTATCTCCGTACTAAATGACGGAGAATAGCTATTCTCCGTACTAAATGACGGAGAATGGTCATTATCCGTGTCAAAACCACGGAAAATTGCCATTCTCCGTGATATTAACACGGATAATAATCATTCTCCGTGATCTTTGCACGGAGAATGGACATTCTTCGCCATTTTTTACAACGGAGAATGGTCATTCTCCGTCTTTTTCGACACGGAGAATGATCATTCTCCGTGATATTAACACGGAGAATGACCAATCTCGTGTTAACATGGAGGAGAATGGACATTCTCCGTATTAAAAAAGACGGAGAATGACCATTCTCCGTGTTAAAACTACGGAGAATAGCTATTCTTCGTACTAAAATGACGGCGAATGGCCATTCTCCGTCATTTTAGTACGAAGAATAGCTATTGTCCGTAGTTTTAATACGGATAATAATCATTCTCCGTGATCTTTACACGGAGAATGGACATTCTCCGTCATTTTTTACAACGGAGAATGGTCATTCTCCGTCTTTTTTGACAGGGAGAATGGTCATTCTCCGTGATATTAACACGGAGAATGACCAATCTTGTGTTAACATGGAGGAGAATGGTCATTCTCCGTATTGAAAAAGACGGAGAATGACCATTCTCCATGTTAAAACCACGGAGAATAGCTATTCTCCGTACTAAAATGACGGAGAATGGCCATTCTCCGTTACTTTACCACGGAGAATGACATTCTCCGTGTTAAAATCCATAGAAAATTGTCATTCTCCGTGGTTTTTAACACGGAGAATGCTATTCTCCGTGGTTTTAAAAACGAAGAATAGTCATTCTCCGTCATTTTAGCACGGAGAATGGTCATTCTCCATGGTTTTAACATGGAGAATATTTTTTTTAGAAAAATTGTCAGGAACAAAGAATTTTGTTCTTCTTTCAAAACGATGATAATTCTTATGGAAAAGAAGAAGAAAGAACTCTCCACAATTGACCTAATCGTCGGAAAACTTCAAATGTCTCTACGATGAAGATGATGATGATGGTGATGATGATGACGAGCGATGATCTGAGTTCGACTGAAAAAAGCACATCGAACTACGAACGATCTTTGCGATCTCTGCTGAAAATGAGAGCAATAGAATTCAAATTTCCCGTGAAGAAGAAGAAGACGAAAATCGCAATTCAGATCTGAGTTTTTTGAATTCAAATACATATAGATGACCAATTCGCGCGGAGGGGTAGTTTCGGTATTATAAAAATAGCAGTTTTCAGCGGGTGGCATCTAAAAGGGAATCTTGGAATATTTAATGTGAAAATACTTAATTTTGGGTATTTCATAAAACTCATCCAGCGGGTGGACGTTTAATAAAAGCCCACCCCAAAATTGGGTTTCTCAGCAATTTCCAGTTTTAATTTTTGCTCAGTTTGCACCCATGCCATTAACAAACATTAAAATACGTCTAAAAATACGATTTTATCCCTCCCCCCACTCTCTTCCCCCCTCTCTCTCTCTCTCTCTCTCTCTCTCTCTGGTGGTGGGAGTTTGTCAAGCGGGGACGACCAGAGGAGAGGGGAGGGTGGCCGGCCAGCGAAGGGAGGAGTGGACGGGTCGAGCTAGGGGTGAGCATTCGTTTAATTCGGTTCAAACCGAACCAAAAATCGAATTGAACCAAAAATTGAATAAGCAAAACCGAAACCGAACCGAATTGGCCCATAACCGAATCAAACGGAACCGAATTAAATCGGTTCGATTTACGGTTTATTTGCACTTTTTTGTTAATATATATAGTACTTAAATATACATATATATATATATATAATATATATATATAATATATATATATATATATATATATAGTAACTAAATTTTCTTATTCTGTTTTTGGTTTGGACCGAAACCGAAGCCTAAGGCCGAAACAGAATAAGAAAATTTAGTATTTTCAAAACCTAAACAGAATAAGAACTTTTTAAAACCGATCTCTTATTCGGTTCGATTTTTGGTCCAAACCGAATAATGCTCACCCTTAGGTCGAGCATGGCCGACCAGCGGAGGGGGGTCGGCCACCGGAGGGAGGAGGGGGTTGGGAGGGCTGGCTAGCAGAGGGAGGTAGGGGACGGATCGAGGGGGCCGGCTAGCAGAGGGAGGAGGGGCAGTCGAGGGGGGCTGAATAAAAAAACCGAACAAAACCTGTCACGCCCCAGAACCAGAATACTGGAGAGCGGGAGAATGACTCAGCCAGCTACGTATTACGGGTAGATGAATACCGTATAATACAATCAATACTGTCTAACTAGACGAGGGGGTGCATACTATATGAAAGTCTTACTATGGTCACTCTACATCTATTGTCTCAATCGTTCAAACAAGAAACCGTAATAGAGAACATATAAGATAAAGCAGTAAGGCGTCCCATACGCTTAAATCAAAATGTTCTTGATATCTGGCTTTACAGAACATAGCCAGAAGATGTGGCAAGTATACACAATTGTTAGCAGCTGCAGTCTGACTTAGTTACAATTATGTAAAGGTAAGTACAAGATAATCCGACTAACATGTCGGTGCCAAACGGCTAAGTATAAAGTAAATAACAAAATGAACGGTGGAGTAAGGAACCCACTCGAGTCCTCCTGCGATCATCCCTCTAGTGTTGACCATCTTGGAGGTGAAGTAAGCTGGATCCTCGAAAACCGGCTCTAAATATAGCCATACAAAACCAGAGAGGTTAGACCTATAATAGCAAGTACCACAAAGGAGCACGATATGAGGAATGAAGCCAGTAATAAGAGAATATGATAATAGATCTCTGCTATCTACTAGGACTCACACAATATTACGACACTTCGAACCAACCTCCCAACCAAACAAGGACAGAAGTTGGTCCGTCGTGTCCTGACATTCTGATCATCTCAGTTAGGCAACAGAGTAGGTACAGTACACAAACAAATAAATTTAAACGGCCAGGCAACTACTACGGCTTGCTATTGTGAGTCCCAAGTTATCCTGGAATTATGCAATAAAGATTCCTCAGTTCTTACTATGTGCGAGCAAGGCTAGTCTATCCAGTCAATCAATTGCGCCAACATGAATTAGACGAGTCCCAGCGGGACGTCCGTCATCAATATACAATATACAGTAATAATATAAGCAGATACCGCTCCCTGCCCGTGTGGCAGGTTTACAGTATCTGTGGGAATCAGCCGGCCTGTCGGGCACTAATAGTCCCGAAGAGGGCTGCCATGTAAGAACTCGGAAATCCATTCTCTCCATGCTATCATTATTTTATTTGACTTAATAGTCTCTACGTTGAGTGAAGTTCCATGCCGTGGATCATGGTCATTCAGAATGAGTACTTCCGTACACAGTACGATATGCCTGACTCTACAACGATACCCGTGCGGTTAGGTTATAGGTCTTACATAGCGTAATGCAACAATTAAAACTAACCACAGAATAATCATGCCTTGACCATAAAGTACACATGCTGCTCTGTAGAGAAATAAATAAATTGAAGCCTGCACATGCCTGTATGTCAATATTCGGGATCGGCTAATCGATTACTAGGAACGCATTATCAATTTTAGTCAAGATAACCATCGTCATTAATGGTGACAAGGCATGGAAGTCAATTAGTATTAAATGGGGTCGAGTCTATAACTCTCAGGGTTAAGTTCCAGCCTTACTGGGTATCCATAAACCAGTCAAGACACAAGGCACGTTCTACCCAACCATATGTATCAAAAATATTAACATGTTAAGATTTTCGAGTTCATAAAAAAGGCGTAAGGATATAATAGGAGAATTATTATGCCACCATTAAATGAATAAATTATAGAGCAAATAGAAACACCCAGGTTTGATTACACCAAGTCTATGCTAAGGTCAACAAGTCACGCCAAGTTTAGTAGGTAGGAGTGAGCGTATAAAGTGATTCACGCTGGTACGTACAGCGTGAGTGTAAAGAGTAACTCACACACGCACAGCGTGAGCATGAAAGGTAATTCACGCACGCACAGTGTGAGCGTGAAAAGTAATTCACGCATGCACAGCGTGAGCGTGAAAGGTAATTCACGCACGCACAGCGTGAGCGTGAAAAGTAATTCACGCACGCACGCAAAGACGTGTGCGTAACTCAAATGTCACGCTGGCACGTAAAGACGTGAGCGTAACTCAAATGTCACGCTAGCACGTAAAGACGTGAGCGTAACTCAAATGTCACGCTAGCACGTAAAAATGTGAGCGTAACTCAAATGTCACGCTGGCACGTAAAGACGTGAGCGTAACTCAAATATCACGCTGGCACGTAAAGACGTGAGCGTAACTCAAATGTTACGCTAGCACGTAAAGACGTGAGCGTAACTCAAATGTCACGCTGGCACGTAAAGACGTGAGCGTAACTTAAATGTCACGCTAGCACGTAAAGACGTGAGCGTAACTCAAATGTCACGCTAGCACGTAAAGACGTGAGCGTAACTAAAAATTCACGCTGACACGTAAGAACGTGAGCGTGACTAAATCTCCCGAACTCCAATCTTATGGAACCTTCGTTCCAAGCCAGAAATGAGGTTCCCATGGTTCAGAATGGTGTAAAATGAGGAGCTCCACCACACGAACCATCTACTTTCGAAAATATGCCAGTTTAGTAGATCAAAATCCCATGAACAATCTAGAATACAACAACTTGGATCTAGAAGAAACAAACCAAAGAAATCAAAAATGCTAAGTACTAAACTCTCTTAGAATCATAAGAGGAAGAATAATAAACCATAAAAATGGTCCTCAAGTGGAAAGCAAGATGCACTTGCCTGCTGTTGGTAGGTGGAGAGAGTGATGAGGAAGAAGAAGAAGAAGAAGAAGAAGAGTTATGAGGAGAGAGAAGGGGATGGGGGCTTTAAATGGAAGGGGTGGTGGTAGGTAGGGTTCGGTTCATGTGAACCACAATGAACCCGAGAAAACCCTCCTAGGCCGAACCTAAAAGCAAGACTAAAAGCAGAGAATAACAGCAGAAAATAAAAATGCAGATAATTAATTAACATAAAATTAAAGGAATTTAAATACAGGATAATACATGATAAATACTAAATAAATATATATATGAGTTGTACATGTATAAAAATACGCATTCTGGGAACGGGGAGTGACAAAACAGAATAAGAGATTCGGTTCGATTTCGGTTTTGAAAATACTAAATTTTCTTATTCGGTTTCAGTTTCGATTTTGGATTTCGGTTTCGGTCCAAAACCGAATAAGAAAATTTAATATATATATATATATATATATATATATATATATATATATATATATATATATATATATATATATATTACAGATATATACTAAATAAATTTAGGTATATTTAAGTACTATATATATTAACAAAAATGTGCAAATAAATCAAAAAAACAAAAATCGAACCAATTTAATTTGGTTCGGTTTGATTTGGTTATGGGACAATTCGGTTCGATTTTGATTTTGTTTATTCAATTTTTGGTTCGGTTTGAACCGAATTAACCGAATGCTCAACCCTAGCTCGATATGTCCTCTCCTCCCTCCGCTGGCCGGCCACCCTCCCCTCTCATCTAGTCGGCACCGCTTGACAAATCCCCACCATCGGAGGGAGAGGAAGGAGAGAGTAGGGGGAGGGGTAAAATCGTATTTTTAGACGTATTTTAACACCTGTTAATGACATGGGTGCAAACTAAGTAAAAATTAAAATGTTGATTTTTTTTAAACAAGGGGTCTTCAAATGCAAAAATGCCAATCTGAGGGTTTATTTGCAATTTATCCAAAGATTGGGAGGGTAACACTAATTAAAATAAAATTGGGGAGGAAGTAGAAATAAGATTAGTAATTGGGAGAATAAATACAAATAACTTTTTTTTTTTAATATACTAAAGCCGACTTTAGTCATTTTCATTCCCCACAGGTGCTTGTGAGTCGAAGTTAGCATGTTTTTTTTCATTGTCATTTCGGGTAGTCAACCGAATAAAAACGATCACGTACAGATCGGCCTTCCAGTGCTACTCTTTTTTCGGATTTTTACTTTCATTGCTTGTAGTAATAATTTATTTGTATTCCAAAAACAATAATCTAGTTTTTGTAAGACAGTAAAGTTTTTGTTATGGAATACGCAAATCCTAAAATATGATTCTAACTGTTAGGGTGAATGTTCGATTTATTTGGTTTTAATCGAACATAAATAACCAAAATTGAATAAAACAAAATTCTAAAAATTCAAAATCGAAATCGAGCCAAAATTAGCCAAAATCGAAACCAACCGAATAATAAATTCAGTTCATTCAGTTTGCTCGGTTGAAATATTTCTATTGTTTAATGTGTGAACCCAAAGTATTGATCGTGGTTAAACTATATGAAAAATGATAATTTTTATACACATTTACTTTTTAAAGTTGCATCCAAAGTCAGAATATTTGTTAAATTATCAAAATTTGGCTTTAAAATATATACATAAAATTGTTTTCAAAGTACACATATTTTAAATCAAAAAATATGCATAAATTGAGAGTATTTATATATTTACATAAGTCTAATCGGTTTTCAATTTTGGACCAAACCAAAAACCGAATAATTTCTTTTAGTATTTTCAAAACCGAAATATAACCGATTTTTTCATTCCGAATCGAGTCTCTTTTGGTTAGGTTCGTTTTTCGGTCTACAATGGAATAACACTCACCCTTAATGATCATTGATTTAGAAGTGCTCCTCTAGATAGTCCTCTGCGTTTTCGACTGATGCAGCTTATGGATATACTCCGGTTAGTGTTCTTTCGATCCGCTCACCTAAGCTTGAAAGAAAAATAATGTCCTTGGAACAAAAAGTTATATAAAAATGTGTCAAAAATATATTATGTTAAATATATATTTATATCACATTCCACGGGATCATAGGTTACAGCCATGTCCAATTAACTAGCTAAGTAAAATATAAGTTGAACAACATTTGCAAGCATGAGCTGTCGGGCTGAGAGAGGTTACTGCCAGCTAAGTGCGCTTTGTCGAGGCACTAGATTATCAGGCATAAAACACAACGTAAAGCATGTGAACAACTATGAAGACGTACAAAGGAGCTCAGGCATCAAGTAATTGTCATCAACATCTAATGCGACCGCACGTGTCATATCTACAACACATCCAATCGAAACCTAAAGTATCTATCGGGTCCATGGGAGAATCAATAGATTCATGAGTATCACAAATAATTTATGAATCCGCAATATGACAATGAAATATTAATCTTGCTCGACGATCTCTATAATGGTCCACGTCTAGGAGGTTTTGACGGTAAGTCGAACGGGGGATACGTGCCCAAACATGAATACACATGTGTCATGTCATGGTGCTCATGTCTGTAACAAGAGATACAACGAGGTAACATAATATCCCGAATAAGATACAATATTAATTAATACCTCCATCCATCGGTCCTGATCACCTCAACCGATTGATCATATACTAGAAGCTCAAAAGTCTCAAAAATTAATAACAAGTAAGAATAACATGAAAGGAAAAATAATATAATATGACATAAAGAAACATAAATGGAAGTACAATCAGCAATGTATACTTGTTTGGTGAAAAGTCGACGTATCACATACAAAATAGCACAAGAAACTGAATCGGAGCAAACGAATATGCAAGTTGAAATTGTTGGAGTCCAGTCTGGATTTGGTAACAACATATTTGTGGAATCCAAATCTAGTTAAATATTTAATTTGAATAGATTTGGATGTCCATAATTGGTATTGTATTATTTTAGATATAATATGATTCTTATTTAGGAAATCCTATTATGATCTAAAATAGGATATTTATGGAATATTTTTGGTATAATAGGATTCTTATTTTATTTCTATTTAGGAAATCCTATTATGACTAGAATATGATTTTCTCATCCTATATATATGGGGTGAGGGTGAAGGCACAAAGCACAGCACAAAGTGGAGATTCGGGGTGCTCGTCCATAAGAAGATATAAGAGAAAGTCCGTACTTTACTCTTAGGACTTCGCCATCCAAGATAGAAAGAAGAATAATATCTAATCGAGGAGTCGTCAACTTCGGTTCGGAAGATTGCTACCGGTTTGTAGTGATCTCAATTGTAATTTTTTTCTTGAGCGTGGTGAAGGGGTTGAACCTACTAAGGCAAAGGGTTCAACATGAGTTCTGTCAATCTTATAATTTTATTTGAGTTATTAAAAGCCACTACTAAAATTTGTCAAATCAGTGACGCCTCAGGACGTCGCTAAATAGGGAAAATACGTCGCTAATATCAATTAGCGACGTATTTAGCGACGTTTGTACATAGTTGCGATTAACCTAGTCGCTAAACAACAAAACGTCGCAATACGCCGCTATTGCGACGACACTCAGCGACGCGGACACGTCGCTAATTCAGCGACTACCACCGATGTAAAACATCATCATTTACCGACGCAACCTAGTGACGTTGAGCGACTTGACATGCATCGATGCTGACCTGACTTGAGAGCCAAATGGCGACGTTCTGCGACTTTGCTTCGTCGCTATAGTACCAACATATAGCGACGTTTAGCGACGTCTTACCTAGCGACGTTTAGTGACGATCAGCGATGGTATTCATCACAGTTAGCGACGTTGTGATACTTACTTAGCGACGTTACCGTCGTCGCTGGACGTCGCTGAGAGTCGCTGAACGTCGCAAATCTTGAAAAAAAAATAAAAAAATACAGCATTTACAGCATCCCCTGCAGCATCCCCTACACCATTTGTTACAACAACGACGGTGTGTATCACGAACACAGTATCAAACAACACAGATACACACAATCACGAAACACGTTTGAAACACAATCTCATCAATCAACACAGATATATGAAAATTTGTAACAACAATGTCAAACATAATGGTCCACAACTTAATTGCCAAGTATGGGAACGAACGGCTCAGAACACAACCCAAAATTCATTCTAGCATACATTAGTGTGAATCATCTATGTTCTGTACATATGGTGTAGTATATGTTCTTATCGTATCTAGTATCTGAAGAATGTAACAGAATCAAGATGAACTCATATAATGTAATACTAAGACATCTTCTACTACTATATAAGATATAGTGATAGGTTGTCGTATCATCATTGCCGAGGGATGAGGGTCGGAGGACAAATACCGCTCGAGTGAGCCAAAGGCATGCAGCCACTTCCCTCCCTCTCTCACGCTATCAATGTCACAACTTTTCTACCTCAAGTTCTGATCAAGCATCTTCCTTCCCCTCTCCTCCACCATGGCTCTGGACCCATCTGCTCCCCCTACTTCCCTTCTTCTTATTTGACTCTCTCAGCCAAAGGCATCTTCCTTCTCCTCTCCTCCACCATGGCTCTGGACGTCGCTGAGAGTCGCTGAACGTCGCTAATCTTGAAAAAAATAAAAAAATATAGCATTTGCAGCATTTCCTGCAGCATTTGCAGCATGTGTGTGGTGGCCCATGCAGGTCAGAGCATATCGTACCGGTTACGTAACTGTACTGGTACGAGCCTGCGACCTTGACTAGACCTTAGAAATCTCAATCCACTCTGCCTTGAAAATTTTCCTAGAAATTCTCCACGTCCTTGAAAACTCTATATTTGCTCTCAATTATACTTCCTTGCTTCCTGTGCCATTGATTCTCGTCCCTTTTATTTCGGGGTGACGAATGATCGTGCTATCTAGGATTTATCAGAAATTCTTAATTTATAGTATAATATTGCTTGACTATTGAATATTGGTTGTTTATATATATAAGGGATTATGGGTACCATATGTCCTAGGTAGTCTTGGTAGAATTTTTAGTTACTAGTTAGAAGATTATATGATTTTAGTGACCTGTGTTTCAAGAGAGTAGTGTGACCAAAGGTGGGTAGAAGTCCTCGAGATTTCGTAAATACCAAATGACTAGAGAAGGCTATAAATATTTTTGAGAAATTACATTGAGGAGATTGAGGTAATAATAGACTTTGATTTTTAAGGAATAGTTAGGAATTGGAAATTTCAAGGACGAAATTATTTTAAGGTGGGTAGATTTGTAGCCTCCCTTCCCAAAATTTTTCGAAAGATTTTTTATTATTTATTTGATTTAAATGGTAATTTTAGGATTTTGTAAATAATTAATTAGTTATTATTACGGTAGATGACTTTAGCCATAGTTGAGTTTTGAAGTACCAGACGACTAGAAATCATGGCACGGATAGTGCAATGGCGTGCTTTGACTAGTATATTAGCCCTGGTAGGGAAGGCCAAACCAGAGTAGTGTCTTAATTGAGAAAACCAGGCCAAGTTGCGACTTAACCCTACCGAATATTTTATTATTTAAGTATATTATTGAGTTTACGGGGACCCGATGGTACCGAACCTGTCCAGATAGACCCAAGTCAAACCCAAGCCCATGTAGTCGTATAGTGGGACCAAATACGACCTTGTAGACATGTTTGGTAAATACAAATATTTTGTATATATTAAGAATTGGCAATTAATTACTAAATAATTATCATGGGTAGAATATAGATATTATGGTTATTAAATAGCGTTTAGAATATTGTACGAATTTCTGGGGCCAAATAAATGGAGTGGTTGATGAGTTCACCGCGATAAATTATCGGTTTAATTTCAGTGTTATTAGGACTATTATTATTAATAATAATTTTGACGTATTTATTAAACAAATTTTACTTTACTATTATTGGTTATGGTTATATAAATAAATATTATTGTATATGTGTCCATATCTATATAGGTAGGCCCTATCCTAGGAATAATTGTTATTGGGATTTAATTGGGTTTATGGAGATTGTATATAAGGATATACGTATATTGATATACATATGTGTATATATATATATATATAAAATATAAAAAATATATATATATATATATATAAAATATATTAAATATGAATTGATATAAATATATGTGATTGTATATATATATTATATATATATATATATATAAATGTGTTTGAATATATATATAAATAAATGCGTACGTATAGAAGTATATATATATATATATATATATATATATATATATATATATATATATATATATATATATATATATATATATATATATATATATATACGTGTAAGTTTATAAATATATATGTGTATATAGAAATTATTTGGTTGAATGAGTGTGAATAAATATATGTCTATATAAATATTCGTATATATGTATAAATATAAATATTCATGTATATGTGTATATATATATATATATATATATATATATATATATATATATATATATATATATATATATATATATATATATATACGGATACTTATGTGTATATACATATATATATAATTATATAGGTATTGGTTATATAAAAGAAAAGGATAAAAAAAGAAATGAATAAGGAAGCAGTAGGTTAATCCCAGCCCCTACAAACCCAACAACCCACCCGAGCTCATGGGCCAACCCAGCCCGAGAGCAGAGCCGCTCGGCTCTGTTATTACTCTGCAGTCCAAAACTGCATATATACAGAGATAGAGCGGAGGAAGAAGAATTCCATACTCGAAAACCCTAGCCTGACCTCTCCAACATGACGCCGCCATCCTAGGCCACCGGCGAGCTCTCCGCCACCGCCCGTACCGCCGCGACACGTCGGAGTCGGCCAGACGCGCGCGCGCGGCCTGGAAACAGAGCCCACCTTGCTAAAAGCACACAACGAGGTACGCGCCTTCTAACGTCATTTTCTTCCTACTCGCTCGATAATTTTCAAAGCCACAAATTGTTTTGGAGAGCCTATATAACCATCTAGGAGCCCTACTATCTAGTTCATACTAAACTGGATGGATTCGAGAAGAAATCGAATCACCAAAACCACGAAAAACCAGTCCAAAGAACCGAACAAACCCGGCCCAGACACGCGGATTGGAAGGCAACTATCTGCTAATCCCTGGCAAATTATCGAATTCTATTTGAACAGACCTAATGACAACATAACCGAGATTGAAACCTTACTTTTAGATTTAATTCTAGTTGCGTATTTTCTGTTTAAAATTAGGTTAAAGTTTTCCAAAAACCTGTTTCAAAAATAATAAAAATCATCCACACGACGTGCGTCCCGCCAATCCCGGCGACGTGGTCACGAACCAAAAGCATCGAAAGCTGCGTAACGGCTTTGTGGTCGTGTGGGCTTTGACGGAATTCAAATTGGTCGCGTGTGCGCGACGAATTTGATGCGTATCCGTCAAAATTCACCGTATTGACCTCTGTGCAAGTTTTTCAATTACTTTGTACACGCTCATCGGATTGAGACAAAACTTGCGCCAATAGGACCGTATCATTTTTCTGGTCCTGCATGCCAAGTTTGGTCCGATTCTGAGACTTTGATAAAATTATCGTTTTGCGGGCCCCACGGTCCCACTCAACGGACGATTTTGTGCACGGCCTGCCGGAATCCAACTCTGGACATACGGTTGGGTTCGTATCGAAAAACTGAATCCATAGACATATAGTTTGACAACTTTAGAGACCATTGACTCTAGCACGCTTTTCGGTGCAAAGTGGGTCCAACGGCGGACACCGTTTTTGCCCGAAATTATCGTTTTGCCCCTGTGTCCAGAATTGGACTTAAGGACAGACAATCCTAGCTAATTTGACTATTCTGAGAATGTTGGCAAGGTCCGTTTCAGCTTTCGGAGACAATTGTGGATTTTGACTTTATGGCGTACCAGTTGACGGTATCTTATTGGTTCTTCGCGCTGCCACCAGGCAAGTATATCTTGCCCACTATACAGTATTTTATGCATTTTCTATATTTTTGTTTCTTTTCTGTCACATTTGGTTCTTGCTTCTCTTGTTCGTGCCATTACTATTTTCTCACTTTATGTGCACATACGTTATTTCTTTCCTTCTGCATATCACTCTAATTCATGTATAGGTCCTGATAGTGTTGCCTTGTCGCGAGTCACATTCACTTTATATGTCTTGACCTGTTAGTTGTACTTGACTTGATTCGACTTGAATGGACACCTGTATAGTTTCGTGTGACATAGAGGACAGTTACTAGGCATGCGGGCTATATGATAGTTTCTGTTGGCCGGTAGTTCAGATGAGCTTCGGTTGTATTGATTATTCTGTTGGCCGTTAGTTTCATGCTACGGTTGTGATATTTTGTTGGTCGTTATTCTCGAAGGAGATGCGATTGTGATTATTCTATTGGTCGTTACTTTCGGATGAGCTACGATTGTCATGGTACTCTGTCTATTAGCCCAAGTGTTGAACATTATCCTTGATGTTGCGTTATCATGTATTTGTTTAGAAGTAGAGTGTCATATTTATGTCATTCCCTTTATGCATATTATTTACTGTCATAGTGGCATGTTTTATGTATCTTGCTAGTCCTCTGAGGACCTGATGATCTCTTCAGGTTTAGCGATTGTATGGAGTTAGTTAGCAGAGTGGGATGGTACAGGATTGCGATGCATGATACAGGTATTTGCTTGTGATATTTTTTTATTATCCTTTCGTGCTTTATATTCAGTACCATGATATACTCTGCTTATTTATAGACTCATATCATTCTTAGAGTCTAATCGAACAATATGCTAATGGGCTGCAGACCATGACCCATACTTGTTCATTCATGATTATATGATTCATGTGGATTGAGATATAGTTTAGATTAGACATGATACCCATGACCTTGACAGCTTATACGTACTCGAGTCGGGCTGGAGTCCGCCCGATACGTAGCTGGCTTGCTCACGAGCTCGCGTCCGAAAATCGGGTGCGGGTCGTGACAATTTGCAGCATTTGCAGCATCCCCTACACCATTTGTTACAACAACGATGGTGTGTATCACGAACACAGTATCAAACAACACAGAAACACACAATCACGAACACGTTTGAAACACAATCTCATCAATCAACACAGATATATGAAAATTTGTAACAACAATGTCAAACATAATGGTCCACAACTTAATTGCCAAGTATGGGAACAAATGGCTCAGAACACAACCCAAAATTTATTTTAGCATACATTAGTGTGAATCATCTATGTTCTGTACATATGGTGTAGTATATGCTCTTATCGTATCTAGTATCTGAAGAATGTAACAGAATCAAGATAAACTCATATAATGTAATACTAAGACCTCATCTACTACTATATAAGATATAGTGATAGGTTGTCGCATCATCATTGCCGAGGAATGAGGGTCGGAGGACAAATACCGCTCGAGTGAGCCAAAGACATGCAGCCACTTCTGCCTTGATGAGGACGATCCGGAAGACAATGCTGATTCAGTTTTTCCTTCTTTTGATGGTATTGATTCTGTAGATCCGTGTATAAAAGAGGAAGAGATTGGGAGTAGAGTGGACCCGGAGGGAAATGAGAGATTGGAAGCTGGATAAATATCCAAGAAGCGAAAGAGAGTCGAGGATTCTGATTTTGATGGCATAGAGGAAGAGGTTCGCGACATAACGAGAGGGACAGGGAAGGGGGCAGATGAAGTGAGGCCAACGACGTCGAAGAGAAAAGCAGCACGATCGTTAAAGGAAGGCAAAATGTTCAACATCCTCAAGAATACCATCTGGAACGACAAAGGAGACCACCATGCTGTCAGGAACATCATCTACTACTATATAAGTTATAGTGATAGGTTGTCGTATCATCATTGCCGAGGGATGAGGATCGGAGGACAGTCAACTTTATCTACGGCTACATAGTTTCTGCCTCGCCAGTCAAATGGCTGTAGGGACCATATCGTACCGTAGATTAATGCAAATAGAGCTGGAGCCAAAATACAGAAACCAAAATACAAAATACAGAATCAAATCCCTGGGTTCGTCGAAAATACAAAACACGTTTCTAATTCATATGTATTTTAAGTGTGAGAACGGATGGCTCAGAACACAACCCAACCGGAGAGAATACTCTGAGAGATCCATCTGAGTAGGACGTATACTCTAAGAGATCACCATTACAAGAATGATATCAGTAGTGGGATTGAGTGTGTACGTCCTACTCGGATGGGTCTCTCACCGTTACTATTTTTCTGACAGCATGGTGGATGTGCTCCGTCAACAGATTCTTGCTCCGAGCCAAAACTTTGCCCCGGAGCTCAAGTGGACATCCTTCGTGTAGAGCTCGAGTGAGAGGTTCCTGACAGCATGGTGGTCTCCTTTGTTAAAGTATCCGTGCTCGTCCCACAACCAATGTGTGATGAGCACGGATACTTTGACAAAGGAGACCACCATGCTGTCAGGAACCTCTCACTCGAGCTCTACATGAAGGATGTCCACTTGAGCTCCAGGGCAAAGTTTTCGCTCGGAGCAAGAATCTGTTGACGGAGCACATCCACCATGCTGTCAGAAAAAATAGTAACGATGAGAGACCCATCTGAGTAGGACGTACACACTCAATCCCACTACTGATATCATACTTGTAAAGGTGATCTCTCAGAGTATACGTCCTACTCAGATGGATCTCTCAGAGTATCCTCCCTGGTTGGTTGTCATATCATCATTGCCGAGGGATGAGGGTCGTAGTACCAATACAATCCAGAGATTGACACAGTACTAATTCATATATGTAGTCCAATACAAATAGTCTAAAACAAAAACAATCCAATACAAATAGTCCAATACAAATAAGTACTAATAGCTAATGAGAACCACGCAGCTCACGCAAACGCTCAATGATACGATCACGCAACCACCTCGAAAAAGTGGGATCTTTGGCGTGAGGAGAGATGTAGTCCCTTGCAAGTGCTGCATGAATAGAACTCCCGGTCTCACTAGCTACCGGTGCTGGATGAATAGAACTCCCGGTCTCACTAGCAACCGGTGCCACTTCCTCTTTAACTGTAGGAGGAGCCACCTCAGCATTCACTGTTTCCCTCAAACGACGTGCCGCTCCTCGGGTCATGGGCGCCATCTGGTAAGATCGATATTCACAAATAATATAATTGTAACATAAGCAAGCTAACTAAAGGAACCATCATGTAATTTGAGTACATTTTCGAAAGCAGAAAAAGTACCAAAAATTCAATTTTTGCCAAGTGTGAGAACGGATGGCTCAGAACACAACCCAAGATTCATTCTAGCATACATTAGTGTGAATCATCTATGTTCTGTACATATGGTGTAGTATATGTTCTTATCGTATCTAGTATCTGAAGAATGTAACAGAATCAAGATGAACTCACATGATGTAATACTAATACATCATCTACTACTATATAAGATATAGTGATAGGTTGTCGTATCATCATTGCCGAGGGATGAGGGTCGGAGGACAGTCAACTTTATCTACGGCTACATAGTTTCTGCCTCGCCAGTCGAATGGCTGCAGGGACTATGTCCTTATCACGATGTCGTACCGTAGATTAATGCAAAGTTCTTATAGCAAATGTCGTACATAGATTTCTACCTCGCCAATCGAATGGCTGTAGGGACAGTGTCTGACTTGGTGTATCTCACCATTTTTCCAAACCTATACACACCCTTGCCCAAACCATTTGTTTCAGTAGGTAAAACATTCCAGGTTACTCAAGTAACCTGTCGTGCAACATTTGGTGTCAACAATATTCCTTGTTAATTGTAATATGTATACTATCATATCCCAACTCTGCCAAAACCTGACCAACATACCCTACACGAATTATTCCATATTTCAGTAATGTCAGTGAGCTAAATCATACTCAACTGTCGAGAATGCTTAGAAGAAAACTCATTCACAGGATTAGTATCCATCATTCGTGACATAGCTAAAATTTTATAGGGCACGATAATAATTATTAGTCAATTTATTCATCATTTCAAAACCCAAAAATGCCCAAAAAACTCCCAGTATTAGTAAATAGGGCTCGAACCCTAAATTAGAATTCGAATCCAAGCAAAACATCAAATTGACAGTTGATATGCCTAAAAAACTCCCAGTATCAGTATATAGGTGTCACACTGTGAGTCTCGTGTCCACACAGTGTCCAAACCAACAAAATAGGTATCACACAAACTAGAAGCGAGTCCATGCTCTCGTGTCCCCCACAGCGAGTCCGCTGTGAGTCTCGTGTCCCCCGCAGCGAGTCTACGCTCTCGTGGACACGAACTAGAAGCGAGAGAGAGAGAGCTAGAAGACGAGGAGAAACTGGGAAGCGGGGACAGGGGATCACCTGAGAAGGAGCTATCTGAGGAAGGAGGAGGCCGGAGGAGGAAGATCGCCGGAGGAGCGCCGCGAAGGAGGAGGCCGGAGGAGGGAAATCGCCGGAGGAGCATTGCGGAGGAGGAGCGCACGAAAATTTAGGGGGAAAATTTGTGAATGATCGAAAAGAAAACCCTCGCCGCCTATATGAAACATTTAGCGATGTCCTTCTCTGCCGTCGCTAAACGTCGCTGATATTTAATAAACGGCGACGCTACTTAAAATGCGTCGCTACACGTCGCTATATCAGCGACGTGTACCGACGAACTTGCGACGCCGATTCCCATTTAACAAATTATAGCCGCTAGACGTCGCTTTTAGTCGTTGTTGGCGACAAACAGCGACGTCTTAGATAAACGTCGCTAAACCTCCAAATATTAGCGACGTTTTATCTTGGAGTCGCTAAATACATCACCGATATGACTTATTTTGGTAGTGAGCTATGACTTGTCTAGGTGACGTACGTCACTGCCATATACTTGTCTTCATCTTGTGCTCGGTGTCCGTTAGACGGGAGTTGGTTTTGATCAGGTGGGTTGGCAAACGCTTTCGTACGCGCCCACAATTGATATCAGAGCTTTGGAGGTTCTGACGACCATGTCTACGGAGTAGATGAACACTCGTATGATCATCCTGACAGGAGAAAACTGGACAATTTGGAAGCCAAGAATGGAGGATCTACTCTGGTAGAAGGAGTTGCATGGTCTGTTGGAGGTCGCAACACAAAGCCAACGGACAAAACTGTTGAAGACTTGAAACGACTGGATCGGATAACCGTTGGATTCATCTACGAATGGTTCGATGATTTGGTGTTTCATCATGTGTCCATGGAGAGTTCGACAAAAGCATTATGGGAGAAGCTGTATTAGTTGTACGAAACGAAGACGGCTGGAAACAAGGCGTTTTTTATTCGCCAACTTGTCAACTCGAAGTACATGGAGGGCGCCCAGTGGCACAACATCTGAACGAGTTTAAGGTATCATCAATCAGTTGTCTGTGATGAAGATGGTGATTGATGATTAACTTCAGGCCATACTGCTCTTAAGTTCTCTACCGAAAAGCTGGAAGATGTTGGTGGTATCGGTGAGCAACTCCGTGCCTGATGGAGTTGTCCCAATGGAGACACTCAAAAGTGGTTTATTGAATGAGGAGGTCCAGCGCAAGCAAGTTGAGTTTTGCAGAGAATGCTCTAGTTGCTTCCTACGGGAAGGAAAGACTCTTGTCACAAGCAAGGACAAGGAGAGTTCTCAGAATTTTGCAATTGTGAACCGCAATGAGGACTGCTATCACTTTGACGAAAGAGGTCATACCAAGAAAAATTGCATGAAGCTCAAAGCTGAGAAGGCAAAAAGTAAGGACAATCAGGAGGATCTTACGACATTTGAAGATATAATCGTCACAACGACCGACGCAGAGGAACCTTGTAACATGTGTCATGATGATGACTGGATCATGGACATGTGGGCATCATATCATACCATTCCATATAGGAGAATCTTCACGTGATACTGCGACGGCAGGTTTGGATGTGTGAAGATGGATGACAAGGGGACGACTGCAGTTGTGGGCATCGATGATATGCACTTGACGGTAGAGTTTGGTAAGAAGCTCGTCCTCAGGGACGTGCGACATGTACCGAGTTTGGGCTACAACTTAGTTTCGGTAGAAAGATTGGCAGATGATGGCTGTCGTAATCTATTTGGGGACAAAAATTGGATTCTGGCAAGGGGTTCCCAACAGACCACATACACCGGATGGAGGCTAAAGACGCTGAGCTGTACAGACAGATCACGGACACCGAATGTAGGCTCGATGGGTGTTTGACAGGAGATGGATCATTGAGAACTTGCTGAGGAGGAGCTTCTAGATGCTTTGATGGACACAGAGGATTCGTTTCGTCTAGATAAAGCGACGGATGGTGATGAGTCAAAGATCAAGGTTCAGTCTGTCGGTCCTATGACAGCTGATTGATCTTCTGGTGGAGGTTGCTCTACGGATCTAATTTTGGCAACATGTGGTTTGCCAAAGCTTCACAGAGCGATATTGGTTTCAATAGTACATAGTGTCACGACCCGTACCCGGGTATACGGGTACGAATATGTGGGCCACGTCCAGCCTACGTTGCAGTATCGGCGGTAGAGCGCTGTCAAGTACCCGACACTTACTACAACATCTAAAAGATCCATAACTATAAAGGTACTCATATCACATCACAAATGTTATGGAAGATAGGACAAGAAAGATAACAATATCACTAGAACAATTGGAATATACATAGGATCATATGAGATAGAAATAAAATGGAGGAAAATAATAACAAAACTAAAATAACTACCAGACCTAGAACTCATGGAAGACAACTCACGATGAAAGAATATCGAGATCCGCTTCAGCTAGCATCATCATGTAATCCAATAATGAGGGCATGACAACTCCTAAAAATATTGTCAACGTATCCAGTCAGGATGGGAACGAGTACATAAACTAACAGCAGTTTCACGTGAATTGACAAATTCTATAAGAGACAATTATAATGAAATACAAGATGAAATATCAAAACTAGGATATAAATAGGATACGTAAAACTGGATATCATGTCATGGTATAAAATACTAGAATATAGAACAGTACAGTAATATATGATATATAATATAAATATAAACAGTACCTTGAGATATTAGAGCATTATGTGATCGGCTTGGCTCAAGATCAGGCTCTTCCATTTGACCGGCTATGGTACAAGAACAAGCGCAGGTAAACCTGGAGATCAGGCCGGCCAAAATGGAAAGCTATGGTGCAAGTAGTATTTGGTCAGGCTTTACCCTACATGAGGCAAGGGTAAAGCTATGATGCAAGTAGTAACCAGTGGGGTATGATCACATAACCTCTAATAACTCTACATCCTCGAGTAGTATAATGGATTCGGATATGTCACGTCATGATGCGAGATTCTATAAGAGGGTAGCAGATCTTCTTAGGAATTGGCGTCTATACAAGTACAAGAAAACAAGATCGAACAATGTACCAATATAACATGGTAACCCAGGAATGACATCTCATGACAGGATCCGACGTATACTAGTCCATGTACCATCGTGTCGGGAATCAAGTAAAATATTACAACTGAATCGGATATATCAGATATCAAGACAATGAAAACTATCAGAGAATGTACTCGCCTGCTGTCCTGAGCAATAAGTGAGGGTTTATGCCTGAACCGACGTCACAGAGACCTATTATGAATTTACAGAGTTACTTAGTGTTCTAGAGTAAACAATATATATATACACGTTAATTCTATGCTTCTAGGCCTATACTAGGTCAAACTCAGTCAAACTAAGTCAAACTGGGTCAAAGGTTGACTTATAGTTGACTTTGGTCGACTGGTCAAATCCTAATCTATTCTAGGTTAAACTAGGTCAAAGTTAGCCTCTATAATTATCCACATGATCAACTAATCAATTTCAGTTATATAAAATTACTAAAATCGACGGATCTCAATTTCGATGCACGGATCTCAAAATACGAACCAAAAAGAGAAGGATTATAACAAATGGTGATAGATAGAAAAAAGTCTACAGATATTGTCGGATGATGAAACAACCATTACCAACGTGTCCAGAATGGTCAAAATAGCCAGAATAGCCTACCCATAAGTCCAATTTGGACACAGAGGCAAAAAGGTAATTTCGAATCGAAACGATGTCCGTGTCGGACCCACTTTGCACCAAAAAACGTGCCAGGATTAAATTCGCAAAACCTAACAAAATATATGTTCACGAATCTAGAATGATGATACGAACTCAATGGCATATCCAGAATTGGATTTCGATGAGCCGATCTCAAAATGGTCCGTTGACTCGGACTGTGGAGCCCGTCTTGCACCGAAATACGTGTCGGGGCCCACTTCCTCCAAATCTAACAAACTTTATATGAATTCATGCCAGAACGATGCCACGTGTCTACTGGTGGTGTCATAAATTAAATCCGGAGTCCCGGGTTCAAAAATAGAATTTTACAAGTTGGTAATTACGAATTCGGACGGCCAATTTGGCGTCAAATTCAACCAATCAAACAAGCTCACAATAAAATGAAATATGAGGGGCAAGAAGATGGTTATACCAGCTATACACGGGAACTGGTGGCACGTCAAACGGAGCTGCAATGACAGAGATACGAGTCTACGAAGTTGGCTCCACAAAACTGTCCAAAATATACACAATTTAAAGGGTCAACTTGGTGGCCGATTTTGACATAGCAAACGACGGAATTAACGGTTGAAATTTTAAGATAGTGAAGAGGTATACACCGAGATTGAGACGGAATAAACGGATCGACGATCCAACGATCGGATTGTCCAGAAAATACGTACGAAGTTGCTGCGACGAGGCGTACATTATGGAAATTGAAATCGCACGTCACGACAGGATTTCGTGCGAAATGCACGAATCGCCTAGGCGGCACATCGGAGAATGAGACGCGCGACAGGTAGGGTGTTGTCGGGGGTGCACCCGGCCGAGGGCGAGGTCGACGACTGGTCGTGGCGGCCGCGCGGTGGGGTTCGCCGGAGCTCGCCCAGCCGAGTGGGGGTCGTGGGGCCGGCCAGGATGGTCGCACGTAGCCACCGCCGCATTGCTACAGCCGCTGCTACTGCACTGCGGCTACTGCTGCGCAAGGTGGCTCACCGGAGGAGCTCGCAGGGGTCGGGCGCAGTCGCGAGGCAGCGACGGTGGCTGCACGGCGGAGGAAAGAATGAGAAGAAGGTTCTGGTGATGGTGGTGGTGAGACCATGAAGAAGAAGAAGAAGAAGAAGAAGAAGAAGAAGAAGAAGAAGAAGAAGAAGGAGTGGAGGAGGGGTCGGCTTGGGAGGTCTGCTGATGGGAGAGGGTGTGTGTGTGATAGTGATAGTGATGGGTGAAGATAGATATATATATATATATATATATATATATATATATATATATATATATATATATATATATATATATATATATATAATATTATATTATCTAGAAAGGGAGAGAAAATAAGATATTATGTAAAGTACAGAGGGAAAGAGAGATATTTTTGAGTAGAGATGAGAGAGAAATTGTGTGTGGAATGTTTGGATAGTCATGATATGGGTCACATAAAATTGGGTTGGGTGTTAGGTCAAGTTTGGACAAGTTTGGGCTAAAATTTAGCCATAATAAAAATTTAAGCCATTTTTAATCATGGATGAAATAGAAGGACGAGAGAGATCAATTGGGTGGCACGCAAGTGGCATGTGCATAGTAGACTTAAAACAGGTCAGAACCATATATTGGGTCGATCAGATTGGACCGATATCGGGCCCCAAAAATAAATTGGAAGTTGGATCAAGTTTTATGGTAGATGATTAACTGGCCTAAATTGATCCGAAAGTTGCGCGATGCAAATAGAGTACGAGGGAACATGTTTAAGTGGGACATGATATATCAAAATAAAGATAATCTTGTCTACTACAAACTTATAAAGCGAGTTTCTAGAGACTGACATCTCTGACGCTCTAGAAATCAAAGTCACGGAAAAGAGCATTTAATGATAAAAAATAATCAAATAAGAATTATTATCGAAAATAATTATCTTAGAAAAAAATGAAAAATAAATCCCTAAAATTCAGGGGCTTACATCCTACCCACCTTAAAAGAATTTTGTTCTCGAAATTAAAGGTTGGTAGTGGGGTTAAAATAAGATAAAAGGTTTAAGCAATATGTTAGGCACGATCAAAGAACGATGAGTTTTGCATGATCAAGAAAATCAATTTAAAATTATTTAGACTCGACTAGGGAGTTTGGCACGATAGAATCGTGATAGGAACAAAATTATATATGCACGATTTAAATAATAAGTTAAGTCATAGGGGCACGATCTTAGTGACGACTAGGAGAATCAAAAATATAAATGAAGTTCGAGTACGGGGTGATCTGTAGCACTTAGGTTTGATAAAAATCATCCTCAAAGTCAAACAGGCCCGATCAAGATGCGTAGTTAACCATGACCAAAACAACATTTGGCATGATTTGAGATTTAAAACCACAGCTTTGTAGGCACACAATATGAAGCCGCGACTAGGAAAATCAGGAATCGTTCGGTTACGATCAAATCAGAATCAGGCCAAAGCATCGATTAATATGATCTAGCTTGATGAAATAAGATTTAGGGTTATACATAGGTACGATCATAAATAAAAATGACATGATTAGGTATTGTTAGGAATAATCAAATATTTAGCACGAATATTGATCAAAGATTAACCATCTGGTCATGAATGAAATCAAGACTCAGATGCGTTCAAAATTTTAAGGAATGATTAAGCGCATATGCACGATTTAGAATAGAGCAATGAAAATTTTAAACCTAGTCAGGATCAAGAATGAAACTTGAGCACGAATGACTAGAGAATCAAAATTTAGGTACGATAGAAAATCTATTTCGACACAGTCGTGATTAGAGATCGAGATTTTTAGCAAGATTTGTGGGTTAAGATTATCATGATCATAAAAATCAAAGTCGTACAGTCATGATCTTAATCAAGGCTAAGAGAAGCGAATGGAGAACAAAATTCGAGTATAGAACGATCGGTAGTTAGATTTGATGGAAAATTAGACTCTAGGTCGCATAAGCACGATCAAGATCCAAGTTTAGTTGTGAATGACGATAAAATCATGATTTCGAAATCAAGGTCTTATAAGCACGATTTAGGAAGAAACCCAAGTCATTTAGGCACGGTAGAAATTTATTCAGACATGATCAATTTTCAATTCTAACACGACTAATTTTGTAGTCACACTAGTTAGTCGTGATCGAAAGTCAAAAACTTTAGGCATGATTTAGAGGCAAGGTCATATGTATAGTCATGATCGTTAAAATAAGATCAAGGGATTTAAAGTCGTCTTAGTCATGCCAGGTCATCTAGTCACGACAAATCACAAGGAATTTCAGATATAATCAGGAAATCAAATCAAGGTCGAAAAGATTTAAGGCACGAGTATTCAAAATCCAAACATGATCAAAATTGAAAGTTATAGCACGAGTAGTAATAGCATTGAAATCCAATCACGATAAAAAATTAGTCTTAACACGATCTAAGTTGATCAATTTTTGAGTAAATCAGAATTTGGGCAAGATGGAGAACAAGATCATCGAAGTCTGGGCACGAGCATCCAATGATGGAAATCCAGGTCACAATTGAATTTAATCCAATTGAGTACGATCCAGGATAGGGATATGATCAGAGATATGACCAAAGTTGATTGGTCGCGATCAAGGGAGTTGAGATTCAACGATATTGAAAACTCAAAGGATGATTCTAGGATATGGAATAAGTCAAATTCTCTTTTGATAAGGAAATCAAAAGATAAGGTTTCATAGGGAAGCCAAGTTAATCATCTCTCTCTGCTGCCATCAAGTTTATCTGATCATTATTTGTCAGTCATACCTTTAACTCACAAGTCCAAATATGAAAATCAACCCTTATATGACTACTACCAAAATTTACACTTATGTCATGAAGATTGGACCTTCTCATGATTACCATATGTCTAATTCCAAAATTCTAAAACATAGATCTCAACACTATCCACTTAATCATCTTTAAATCCAAAATTCTTTCACCTTGTCCTAAATTGGATCCAAAACCCCTAAATCAAGTTTATGAAATCATTGAGCTTGTTCAAATCATGCTCCTTGTGTTATTCAAATCTGATACCACTAGGCCTTACAAAACTTATTCTCCATTATAAAATCAACCTTCATATTTTGTTCAACGTACACTTTCAAATATTATCCATCTTAAAAAAATTAATATTACCACAAAATCTCTATTTTTTTACTCCAAATTTTTGTGTTCTCTATCCTCTTACCTGTCTTGTCCAATTTTGTATCATCATCGCATGTAGTTAAAATATCTCCCCATTATTAAATTCCAAATTTTGCATCATAACCTTAATGTAAAATATCTCGAGAATCAATAACTAAAATTATCCAAATTCAAAAATATTCCGATCTTGGATATCCTCGTCAGTTTCTAAACTATATCCACGAAATATAAATGTTCTAACCATCAACGTACATCCTATTGTCCTTCTCATTTGAAATCCTCCTACGTTCTTTCTAAGTGATTCATCCTCCTAATTCTCTAGTAAATTATTTCTAAACTAATTAAATCGACCTCTTGGTTTTATTTCCAATCTCAGTCATATATTTCTCTCAAAATTCTATACAAAGGTCCAACATCTCATATTTCTACCAAGATACCACTTGATAACAAATTCGTCTTCCGAGTCAGATGATTTACGATACTTCCTCAACTTTTCCCAAGGTAAAGAAATGTGAGAATTTCAAAATTTTTAAAGTGTAGATGACAGATGTAGACACGAGATAGTTGATCGACGTAAGTAGGACATAGTTAATTTAGACAAGGGAAAAATGGTAAGATGAGGAAATCATCCTACGATAAGGAAAATGATAAGATAAGAAATAATGGTAGGAATTATTCTTGCTCAATAAGTTAGTAGAAGTGAATCAAATTAAGATATAATCTGATAACCATACACGTCTATCCAAAATTATATTACCAGAATTTCTGCCACGCCAGTAAACATAGATGCAATAAACGGTAGAGTCCATAAATAAGGTATACACCCTATAATCATGTTATCTAGATTCCTTACCACGCCAACCGGTATGGCTGCAAGAAAATCCAAATTTCATAACTAGGATAGTATACCCAAAATTAGGCTCCATGTCCTTGTCATGCTAGCTTGTATGACTGCAATAAATTCTAAACTCCATAAATAAAATAGACATTTACCCTTCTCATCGTAATCATCAAATATGTTATCAGAATATATGTTAACTCAATTCATAAAAACTTATCTAGAAGTAAAATCAAAGTCAACAACGAACATCAAGATTCAAAATTTTTATCAACGAATCAAGGATAAGTAAATAGAAACAAGCGAAAACAGATTCCGAGATAGAGTTTAGAGGGAGGTTCTCGGGGATGTCCCAAAGGTAATATCTAGGGCAAGATTCCTGGAATATAATCTAAAACAAATCTTAACCTTCATATAAGATTGACTAATCATATTCTCTTTTCAACCTAGATGATATATAAGTTCAACTTCTACATTCTAGTTCCCTCTGGGGTCCATAAACACATCTTAATACAAGAATAGGGTTCGATAACAGACAAATATTTCAAAATCAGGACAAATGGAAGCAAGTGGGAATAGATTCAAAAAACTTTTCGAATTAAGACTTCCAGAGGTCATCCCTGGAATCAATCAAGAGTTCCTAATATGTGATAGAGTACCAAATCCTAAAATATTCTATGACTCAATCTTAATCCTAGGGCAGGCTCACAGTAGTACAGATAAGCTCAAGTACTACCACGACTTCGCATTAATAGCAAAGACTGACCTGCATGGGCCACCACTAAATATGTGTCAGGACCCGCACCCGGATATACGGGTACGAATATGTGGGCCACGCCCAGCCTACGTCGCAGTATCGACGGTAGAGCATTGTCAAGTACCCGATACTAACTACAACATCTAAAAGATCCATAACTATAAAGGTACTCATATCACATCACAAATGCTAAGGAAGATAGGACAAGAAATATAATAATATTATTACACTACCAAAATTTATCGTTTTAGCGACGGTCACATCCGTCGCTAAACCGACGGTAATTACTATTAGCGACCGATAACCGACGGATTTTGGCCAAAAAAATCCATCGGCAATCAGCTCGTCGCTAATAACGTTCCGTCGCTAAGTTGTCGTCACATGACGAAATAGCGATGGATTGTCGACGTCACAATACGAAGCATTAGCGATGCATTTTCGACGGACTTTCGTCCATTTCAACTATTAAGTACTGAAATGTGTAGGCAATAGCGACGTAAAATTCTGTCGGTAACCCGTCGTAACAGCGTATCAGATCGTATCATGACGTCGCTAATCCGTCGGTATTCGTCGGCACCTAACGACGGATTGGCGACGGTGTTCTGACGGACTATCCGTCGATCAGGTTCTGAAAATGCATAGCATTTCTAGCACCATGGCGACGGAAGAGTAGTCGTTAATCCGTCGCGACCGCGTCGCCACAGTGACGGATTGCTGACTGATTGTCCGTCGCCATGATTCTGAAAATGTCATACATTTCCAGAACCATGTCGACGGATTGTCCGTCGCTAAGCGGTCGCCAGATAGAGCGACTGCTTAGCGGCTGATTATCAGTCGCCCTGGCGACGGATAGTCCGTCGCTATTCTGTCGAAGTTTATACCACCAGAACCTTGCCGACGGATAATCCGTCGATCACCCGTCGCTACCTGAAAACAGTTTAAAAACTCCAGATAGCGACGGCTAATCCGTCGAAAACCCGTCGGCAACTGGGAATATCCGTCGCTAAACGGTCACTAGTCCGTCGCTAACTGAGTTTTTTGGGGAAAAAATTGCAGCACTTTTCCTGTTCATAAATATATGCATAAACCAAACCAATATATAATGCACACCAATTATCCAATAATCACACAGACCAAATATATAATGCACACCAATTATCCAAGAATTACATAGACCAAATATGCACATACGAATTTAATGCACACCAATTATCCAAGAATCACAGACCAAACCAAATTAATAGAAAATAAATATAAATTATCCTAAAGAGTAACATAATATCCGGTGCTATAAGCTGATTATAGCACAATTAGTTCAAAGCTCTCACAAATAATCAAAATTTTCTTAATACAACATTTTAAGAAGGAGGAGGTCGATTGTCCGTTCCCGTATTCGACCGACGAATATACTCCTCCACAAGGTACGGAGGTAAGGCGTCGTAAACACTGCTCGGAAGTCGTCGAAGCTGCTCTGCGGACATGAGATCCGGGAGTGCCGTCACAGCCGTAGGTGGTAGCACAGGGGCATCAGGGTTGAAAGAAAGATGGCCCACGGAAGACGGACCGACACCTGCAGTCGACGGACCAGTAGAGACAGACGAGCACCATCAGCAGACGTACCAGCAGCAGCAGACGGACCGGCAGCAGCAGATGCAGGCGGAAAGTGCGTGGCAAATTGCTCCCGCAAGGACGACACTGCCTCGTGCAGCTGCGTAAGCTGTGACCTAACATCATCGTCTGCCCGGGCCACGGGAGGAGGAGGTGTCGGTGGAAATCTCTGCGTCGCCATATGCAATGGCCCTATGGAGCCGACTCCGTACAGGAATCCTTTCTTAAAGCCGTCGACGGTATCTACGAACAAGTCGTTCCGAACGGCCAAAGAAGAGGGCATCCGGAAGGGCATCGTTTCACCGACATCCTCGGTGTCAGTTAACTGAGCCCGACTAAGGGCCTCACGATACGCAGTCTATCAAATGAATGTGTTTATATTATAAGATTTACCTAAGTTGTAATCTAAATCCTATGTTTCACTAAGTTAAGTGTGAATCCTAAGTTTACCTAAGTTATAGTCCGAATACTTTTAATTCTAACGTTGATCTCATAAACATAAGTACTTACATCAGTCTCCTTGGCCCTCTCGTCGACGAAGCTCCCGTCCTTCCGTCTTTTGTGCGTATGCTGGAACACGTCGTGCATGGTGACCGATTCTGGCGCCCTTCCCTCCTTCACCGTCCGTTGGGCCTGCATACGAAATTTCCGTAGAAACTAATTAACTCCTTTAATTAATAATACCTAATTCGATAGTGAAAGAAATTTACGGTTGCTCACCAGATCTGCAAGTGTCGCTGCGTGGGACCTTGATCCCCCGTATGAAGGCCTGCGGTAGATCGGTTCATCTTCGCCTTCTCCGATTTCTCCTTGTACGCAGGAGTATCCATCATGCCTAAGAGGTCCTCATAATACTCCTGCCGGATCCAATTCGGCCTCGTATGCCCCATTTTTAGGTCATGAATCATATCTCGTATCTTCTTCGTGTATGCGCTTCTGTAGGTCCTGCGGATCCCCTCCTCGCGATGGGGGGGGCCACCAGTACGTTGTCTAACACAAAAAATTATTTATCACGTAATTTAAAAAATGGTTGATTAAAGAATCACATAGACTTAACCAAAAAAATATAGATATATACCCTCAACTCGTCGAGCCAGACGTACTGCACGTTTGGGGGCACCGACGTAAAGTTGAGGTAGGGACCGTGGAAGTTAGCCCTAATAATTTTTTCAAGGGCCCTGCCAATATTAAACGGAAAAAACCTACAAAGAAGAAACGACTGGATTATTAACTTGAATAAATGAAAGAAATTTAATAAATTAACTTAAATTTACTTACGAGGTCCCCGTGGGCCATAGCTCTCGTCGGAACTCGCCTCTCGGCCTCTCTGGTGCCGTCGGAGGATCCGCGGGTCCGTGTATGTACTCTCCAGTAACCGGATGGAACCGAGTATGGGGGTACTCCGGGGCCCACTATGCAGTAACTGGGGCATCCCCTGGTGGATCCGCTGCTGGTGGTTCCGATAGCGGATCGGATCCGCTAGCAGATCCGGACTGATGCCTCAATGAAGTGGTCGATCGAGGACGGGATGCGTCTGTGCCCGGGGTACTCTTCGGGTCGGGCTCGCTCGATGGGGTCACATCCCGGGAACTTTGAATGCGACCACGACCACCATCACCAGTACGACCACGACCATGACCCGAACCACCACCACCACCACCACCACGACCAGCACCACGACCACGGCCAGCCATCATGACCTGTAAATAGAACACATAAACATAATTAATAATATGAAAGTGTAAATAGATATAAAAAACTAAACTAAAATATACATACCACCAGTAGGGTGACGAGTGACGCCGCGACGAAAAAGACTAGGAGTGCCATCTGCAATAAGTAAATAATCGAATGAAAAAACATGAATTCACGTAATTGCTTTTATGAGGTCAAACTTAATTCACGTAATTGGAAGTGTTTTTACTATACAACAATATTTAACCTAATCATCATCTTCGTTCTCATCCTCGGCCTCGTCTTCATCATCATCCTCCTCATCCTCATCCTCATCCTTATCTTCATCGTTGATTTCATCTGTATCCTCATACCCATCAAATTCTTCTTCTTCTTCTTCTTCTTCTTCTTCTTCTTCTTCTTCTTCTTCTTCTTCTTCTTCTGCCTCAAAAATTGGGACAAGACGCCTCTTTCTCCTCTGGTTGACAGCTAAGTCTTGTGTATCAACCTCTTTCTCCCCTCTATTTTCCTCAACAGTATCTTCAACATCCATTGTATCTGGGTGTTGTCCCAAGTATTGGGACTTTTCAATCTGGTCCTCTTGGTATGCTGGGTCTCCAACGTTGAATGTATTTCTAGATTTAATCTTGCATACTGCCCACCAGTCAAATCGATCTCTACGATGCCTTGGGTAGCTTATATAGTAGACTTGAACAGCCTGATTTGCTATCGCAAATGTATCGGACCCTCTATACCTCCTGCGATGATTTATATCGACGAATCCAAATTGTTTATCGATTCTCCAACCGATATTTGGTGTCGTATCGAACCACTCACATTTGAACATCACAATATGCATATCATATGGGCCAGTATATTATAAATCTACAATATCTCGAAGCACTCCATAATAGTCAAAGTCCGGCTCTTCGTCATAGACGGTGCCTCTTATGCAAACACCGGACTCCTTGGTATTGATGCCGTCATTGATAAATTTGACATTTATAGCATTATGAGTTGACTTAAACCTGAAGCCATTAACGACATAGCCTGGCCAAGTCTTTATTTGCTTCTTCGGTCCCAGTGCCAGATAACGAACACTCTCATGAGTGAGTGTTGTTTCAGGCAATAAAACCTGTAAAGAAATATTTATAATTTAAATATTTCAGATTATATATTAATAATCTCAATTATAATCACAGTTATTTACGTATTTGCGAAACCATGACGGAAATGTACAATCAACCTCTCTTTGAAGTCCCTTATCGGTAATATCGGGTCTGCTTATTTTGATTTCATCTCTAAATACACTATTAGAGAAAATAAAAATATATAAGTGTAGTCACTTACTTCATCAAATTCGAGATTATAACGAGTGCAAGTGTACTGACTTCTCCAAATCTCTCACTTCTTGTATGTCACAGTTTAACAAGACATATCGGTGAGCGGCATCATACTCGTCGTCTGTCAACCACCGTCTTTTACTAGCCCCAACAGGCTTGCTCCTTACATTGAATCTTCCTCCATCCTCAACGTCCTCGTCATTCCTTTGATGTCTATTTCGATTTGTTTTAACATGAGTATCGAAATAAATGGAGCAGAAGTTTGAAACCTCTTCGATAAGATATGCTTCACATATCGAAGCCTCTATATGAGCTTTGTTGCCAACTTTCTTCTTTAGATGGTGTAGGTATCTAGAGAGATAAATTATCTTGAGAACTAAGAAAGAATTTTAAAATAAATGGAAATTCAGCTTAAATTATATCGATATTTATGTACCTTTCAAATGGGTACATCCATCGATAATGAACAGATGTACCGACACGGGCTTCGTATGCTAGATGAATCGGTAGATGTTCCATGTTGTCGAAGAAGCCAGGAGGAAATATTTTCTCCAACTTGCAAATTGTTAAGATAATCTTCTCCTCAAGTTCAACCATGTGTTGCACAGTCAACTTAGTTGAACAAATATCCCTAAAAAATATTGATAGTTCGGCCAACGGAACCCATACAGCAGAAGGCAACAACTCTTTCAAAGCAATGGGCAGTAATCTTTCCATAAACACGTGGCGGTCATGACTCTTCATTCCCGTTAGCTTGCGTTCATTGAGGTCAACGCATCTAGACAAATTCGATACATAGCCGTCGGGAAATCTTAAAGTAGATACCCACTTGCAGATTATTAATCTATCTTCCTTGCTCAATGTGTATTGTGCTATCGGCTTACTTAATTGTCCAGCAGCTCCCCTTTGTATCAAGTTCAGATAAGGACGCTTGCATATCTCGGCAATGTCTTGTCTTGCTTTTGGATTGTCCTTCGTCTTTCCTTTAATGTCCATGACGGTATTGAAGACATTATCGAACACATTCTTTTTGATATGCATAACATCAAGATTATGCCTTATAAGATTATCTTTCCAATAAGGCAAGTCCCAGAAGATACTCCGTTTGGTCCAGTTATGGGTTTGTCCGAACCCATCGACACGATTGTTCGATGGATCTTCTATTGCAGTAGGAAAATCCTTTCCATCTTCCCAAATATCGTATCCCGACAATCTGGCAGGCGGATGAGAAAATTCTTGTTTTCCAGCTCTGAATGCGTCCTTGTTCTTTCTCCAAGGATGACTCGCGGGCAGAAATTGACGATGACAATCAAAGAAAGAAGTTTTTCCTCCATGTTTAAGGCGGAACGCCTTACTATTTTGCATGCATATCGGACAAGACAGGGTGCCGTGAGTACTCCATTCCGACAGCATACCGTATGCGAGAAAATCATTGATTGTCCACATCAGTGAAGCTCTCATCTGAAAGTTTTGTTTCCTGGAAATATCATACATCGTGACGCCGATCTCCCACAGCTGTTTTAGCTCATCCACCAACGGCTGTAAATATATATCGATATTCTTTGTCAGATTTTTGGGACCCGGTATGATAGCTGTCAAGAATATAGAAGGAGTCTTCATACACATCCATGGTGGCAGATTGTAAGGGGTCAGAATGACCAGCCAGCAGCAGTATTGAGATCCCGACTGCCCGAAAGGGGCGAATCCATTAGAACATAGCCCCATGCATACATTTCTGGGCTCTGCAGCAAAATCTGGATGGCAAAAATCGAAATATTTCTACGCCTCTCCATCCGAAGGATGTGACAATTCTCCATCATTCTTTGTGCATTCTTCATTGTTCCACGTCATATGTTCTGCTGTATTCTGAGACATATACATCCTCTGGAAGTGCTTCGTGATCGACAAGTAATGCATATACTTGTAAGGACATCGTTTTCTAGTTGACTTTCCTTTTCCCATGACTTTCTTGTAACGATCCGCATTACAGAAGCGGCAACTTTCTATATCCTCGTTCTCCTTGTAGTATAACATGCATCCGTTGCGACAACAATCTATCTTGTCGTACCCCAGTCCCAGTTGTCGGACCATCATCTTCAACTTGTAGAAGTTTTTTGGAAGCTCTTTTGATTCCTTCGGTAACACCTCCTTCATTAGTTGTGTAATCCGATCATAGCAAGTTTGTGGCAAGTTAAAATCGGACTTTATGTTCAACAACCGCATCGTCACTGATAGTACGGAATATGGATCACAACCAGGATATAAAGAAGTTTCAGCATCCTGAAACATATCATAGAACTCCTTCGCCTCGGGATTAGGATCCTCCGGATCAAAATTAGGCCCTGCCGCGTCGTACACCATATCTCGTACAAGGTTCTGCACGTCTCCATAATCAACGGAGCATTCGTCGTCATCGACGACAAAATCCGCTGCAGCATTATCATCAAAAGCATAAGTAGCAGCATTCGTAACCTGTCTTTCGGCATATAGTTCACCTTGCGATGACCACAGGCCGTAATCACGCACGAAACCCTTACGGGTCAAATGATCTCTTACACTCACCACATCTTCGTAACGTCTATTGCGACAATTACGACATAGACACTTGATTTTGTTACCATCCATAAACTGAGCTTTGCTCATGGCATACTTAAGAAACACTTCCACGCCTGCCTGAAAATCATCACTCACACGTATTCTGCTCTCGTGTTGTCGTTTGTACATCCATGTACGATCAACGAAATAACGATCCATCACAGATTAGATATAAAAATCTGTATAGTAAGACAAACTAAACAGAATTAATATATAATCATGTAACTGGTGGACCCGCTAGTATTCTAGCTCGAGAAGAGAAAAATATAAATACAGTTGTTACTAATAGTTCGATACCGATAGTGCGATACCTATACCGATACCGATAGTGCGATACCGATACCGATAGTTCGATACCGATAGTTCGATACCGATAGTGCGATACCGAAACCGATAGTGCGATACCGATACCGATACCGATAGTTCGATACCGATAGCATGGTTTAAAGTATCGGCCGATACCGATCCGATACGGCCGATACCGATACGGTTTGGCATGTTCCGATTCGATACCAACCGATACCAAATATTGACCGATACCGACTATGGGGGTCTTTGTTCCGGTCAATTCGGCAAAACCAATCGGTAAGGGTGACTACTATTTCATATAATTTCAAAACTACTAAGAAATAACGCTGAAATACTTAAAATTATGCCTAAATGTATAAAATATATGTTTTTAAATGTAAATAATTTGTTAATAATTATTTGTTTTCCGATACCAAAGTCCGATACTCCGATACGATACCGCCGATACTACCGATATCGCCGATACCAATACTCATAGGAATAGTCCAAAACCGATTCCGATACCGATTGTGAACCTTGACCGATAGTGCGATACCGATACCGATACCGATAGTATGATACCGATACCAAACTGAGTCAATCTATCTATTTCTAAATTGCAAGAGTCAACTTCTAGGATATGGGAGCTATATCCTAAATATCTAGTCTAAAATTGACTTGGTTAGGATACTAGAGTGTCCTTATTATCTAGCAAGCACTACCTTAGTCTAGTCACACTAGCATTAATTACCTATAATTCCTACCATGTCTACAATCATACATTACACCCCAAGCTGTCCTGCACGCTAATTATAATAGGCACATATATATGTATATCACAGTTAGATGTATAGACCATGAACCCAAACACTGACTTATGCAGATGAAGAACTCGTACTGTCCTTGACACAGTGAACATATACACCATGAACCCAAACTCCATATTCACATTTACTAATCCAAACACCACCAAACTAATGGATAACACCCAATATGGATAACACATTATTTAGCCAATATATAAACTCAGATGAATTTGATAAGCAAAGCCCCCCGCCGCCCCCGACCAAAGCCCGGCGCCCCAAGCCCGACGCCCAGCCCCCGACGCCCCCTCCCCAAGCCCGCCGCCCCAAGCCCGCCGCCCAGCCCCCGACGCCCCCGCCCCAAGCCCGCCGCCCAGCCCACGACGCCCCGCCCCAAGCACGCTGCCCAGCCCTCGACGCCCCCGCCCCAAGCCCGCCGCCCAGGCCCCGACGCCCCCGCCCCAAGCCAGCCGCCCAGCCCCCGACGACTCCGCCCCAAGCCCGCCGCCCAGGCCCCGACGCCCCCGCCCCAAGCCAGCTGCCCAGCCCCCGACGCCCCCGCCCCAAGCCCGAATGTCCCCAAGCCCGCCGCCCCCGCTGCCCCTACGTCGACACCGTGACACAGAGAGAGGGAGAGAGAGAGAGAAAGAGAGAAGGGATTACCTTCGGAAGAGAGAGAGGAGAGGACACCGTCGTCGTTCACCGAAGCTGCGCGCGAGAGAGAGAGAGAGACAGAGAGAGAGAGAGAGAGAGAGAGAGAGATTGAATTTGGGGGGAATGTCAAAAGTTCCCCCCGCCTTTTCATTTAAGTCTGGAACATAAATTTAGCGACGGAATAGCGACTGCTAATAATCCGTCGCCAGGTAGTCGCTATTATTGATTATCCGACTGAATATCCGTCGCTACGTAGTCGAAGATATGTCCCGGCAATTCTTTACACAATTCCTGCCAAATAATCGACTACGTAGCGATGACCGGAGATCCGTCGCTATAATACCGACACTCTAGCGACGGATGTGCGACTTTTCCTCCCCCTAAAATTAAAATAAAAATGGCAAAGGCGTGTAGTCGGTAATCAGTCGCTGAACGGCCACGAAACTGTCGCTAATATCGACGGAATAATTTCGTCGCTAAAAAACCGTCGCTAAATGAGCGTATTTTGGTAGTGTTAGAACAACTAGAGTCTACAAAGGATCATATGAGACAAAAATAAAACGGAGGAAAACAATAACAAAACTAAAATAACTACCAGACTTAGAACTCCTGGGAGATAACTCACGGTGAAAGAATATCGAGATCTGCCTCAGCTAGCATCATTCTGTAGTCCAATAATGAGGGCATGACAACTCCTAAAAATATTGTCAACGTATCCAGTCAGGATAAGAACGAGTACATAAACTAACAGCAGTTCCATGTGAATTGACAAATTCTATAAGAGACAATTTTGATGAAATACAAGATGAAATATCAAAACTGGGATATAAATAGGATACGTAAAATTAGATATCATGTCAGGATAATGTAAATATAAACAGTGCCTTAAGATATTAGAGCTTTATGTGATCGGCTTGGGTCAAGATCATGCTCTTCCATTTGATCGACTATGGTGCAAGAATAAGCACAGTTAAACTTGGAGATCAGGCCGGCCAAAATGAAAGGTATGGTGCAAGTAGTATTAGGTCGGGCTTTACCCTATGTGAGGCGAGGGTAAAGCTATATGATGCAAGTAGTAACCAGTAGGGTATGATCACATAACCTCTAATAACTCCCCCTCCCCGAGTAGTATAATGGATCCGGACATGTCAAGTCATGATGCGAGATTCTCTAAGAGGGTAGCAAATTCCTTAGGAATCGGCGTCTATACAAGTACAAGAAAACAAGATCGAACAATGTACCAATATACCATGGTAACCCAGAAATAACATCTCATGACAGGATCCGACATATACTAGTCCGTGTACCATCGTGTTGGAAATCATGTAAAATACTACAACTGAATCGGATATAGCAGATATCAAGACAATAAAAACTATCAAAGAATGTACTCGCCTGCTGTCCTGAGTAATAAGTGAGGGTCTATGCCTGAACCGACGTCACAGAGACCTAATATGAATTTATAGAGTTACTTAGTATTCTAGAGTAAACAATATATGTAAATACATCAATTCTATGCCTCTAGGCCTATAATAGGTCAAACTAAGTCAAACTGGATCAAAGGTTGACTTACAGTTGACTTTGGTCAACTGGTCAACTCCTAGTCTATTCTAGGTTAAACTAGGTCAAAGCTAGCCTCTATAGTCATCCACATAGTCAACTGATCAATTTCAGTGATATAAAATTACTGGAATCGACGAATCTCAATTTCGATGCACGGATCTCAAAATACGAACAAAAAAGAGAAAGATTATAATAAATGGTGATAGGTAGGGGAAAAGTCTACATATGTTGTCGGATGATGAAAAAACCATCATCAACGTGTTCAGAGTGATCAAAATAGCTAGAATAGCCTACCCATAAGTCCAATTTGGACACAGGAGCAAGGTAATTTCGAGTCAAAACGATGTACGTATCAGACCCACTTTGCACGGAAAAATGTGCCAAAATAAAAGTCCTCAAAACCTAGAAAAATATATGTCCACAAATCCAGAATGAAGATACGAACTCAACGGTATATCCGGAATTGGATTTCGATGGCCCGATCTCAAATTGGTCCGTTGACCCGGATATTAGAATCTGATTTTCACGGAAAAGCGTTCGGAGCCAATGTCCACTAAATCTAACAAAGTATATGTCAAAAAGTCTAGAATAATAATACAAAATCAATGGTATATCTAGAATTGGATTCCGATGAGCCGATCTCAAAATGTTTCGTTGACTCGGACTATGGGCCCGTCTTGCACCGAAATGCGTGCCGGAGCCGACGTCCACCAAATATAACAAACTTTATATGAATTTGTACCAGAACGACGCCACGAGTCTACTGGTGGTGTCAGAAATTGAATCCGGAGTCTCGAATTCAAAAATAGAATTTTTCAAGTTGGTAATTACGAATTCGGACGGCCAACTTCGGCGTCAAATTCAACCAATCAAACAAGCTTACAATAAAATAAAACTTAAGGGACAAGAATATAGTTATACCAGTTGTGCACTGGAATTGGTGGCATGCCAAACGGAGCTGCGACGACGTAGATACGAGTCCACAAAGTTGGCTCCACAAAACCGTCCAAAATATACATAATTTAAAGGGTCAACTTGATGGCCGATTTCGTCATAGCAAACGACAGAATTAACGTTTGAAACTTCAAGGGAGTGAAGAGGTATATACCGAGATTGAGTTGGAAGAAAGAATCAACGATCCAACGGTCGGATTGTCCAAAAAATGCGTAAGAAGTTACTGCGACAAGGGGTACATTCTGGAATTCGAAATCGCACGTCACGGCAGAATTTCGTACGAAACGCACAAATCGCCTAGGCGGCACGTCGGAGAAGGAGACGCGCACTAGGGGGGTTATCCCCGGGGGTGCGCCCGGCCGAGGACGGGGTCAACGGCTGGCCGTGGCGGCCGTGCGGTGGCATGCGGTGGCGCTACTACACCGCTGCTGCTCTTGCAACGTTGCTGTTGCTGCTCTTGCAGCGTTGCTGCAGCTGCTCGTAGCTGCGCTGCAGCCTCTCGCACGCTCCAGGGGGTTTGCCGGAGCTCGCCCAGCCGAGTGGGGGTAGTTGGGCCGGCCGAGGTGGCTGTGCATGGCCGTCGTCGCGCTGCTACAGTCGCTGTTGTTGTTGCCCGAGCTGCTGCTGCACGAGATAGCTCGTCGGGGTCACATGTAGTCGCGAGACAGCGACGGTGGCTGCCCGGCAGGGGAAAGAAGGAGGAGAATGAGAAGAAGGTTATAGTGATGGTGGTGGTGAGACCATGAAGAAGAAGAAATAAAAAAGAAGAAGTGAAGAAGAAGAAAAAGAAGAAGAAGAAGAAGAAGAAGAAGAAGAAGAAGAAGAAGCAGAAGAAGAAGAGGAGTGGTCGGCTAGGGGGGCTTCTACTGATGGGAGGGGGGTGTGTGTGATAGTGATGGGTGAAGATATATATATATATATATATATATATATATATAATTTAGAAAGAGAGAGAAAATAAGATATTATGTAAAGTAGAGAGGGAAAGAGAGATATTTTTGAGTAGAGATGAGAGAGAAATTGTATGTGGGATGTTTGGATATTCATGATAGGGGTCACATAAAATTGGGTTGGGTGTTGGGTCAAGTTCGGACAAGTTTGGGCTAAAATTTAGCCATAATACAAATTTAAGTCATTTTTAATCATGGATGAAATAGAAGCACGAGGAAGATCAATTGGGTGGCACGCAAGTGGCACGTGCATAGTAGACTCAAAGCAGGTCAGAACCATATATTGGGTCGATCAGATTGGACCGATGTCGGGCCCAAAAATTAAATTGGAAGTTGGATCAGGTTTTACGGTAGATGATCAATTAGCCTAAATTGATTCGAAAGTTGCGCGGTACAAACAGAATACAAGGAAACAAGTTTAAGTGGGACATGATATATCAAAATAAAGATAATTTTGTCTAATACAAACTCATGAAGAGAGTTTCCAGAGACTGACATCTCTGTCGCTCTAGAAATCAAAGTCACGAAAAAGAGCATTTAATGATCAAAAATAATCAAATAAGAATTATTATCGAAAATAATTTTTTTAGAAAAAAATCAAAAAAATAAATCCCTGAAATTCAGGGGGCTTACACGAAGCCAGGAAGGAGTCAAGGTATGCATCAAACTCAATTTGAGGCGAGAGCATCATCATTCACATAGTTTAGGAGGGAGCTATGGGTCATCGATGGCATGCACAGTGCATGATGTTCTGATCGAGGACGCATGGGTGTGGGAGAGCTTCAAGTTCGGACACGAATGTGGGAAGATTCAGGAGTTCAAATCTCGTGAGAACCACATCGTCCGCTTGGTTGGGCCAGCCAAAGGTGAAGAAGCTCGTCGGAATATTAGCACGTTCCGATAGAAGATGAAAGTCGGAGACAGGCAGCCGAGACTTATGATGAGGCTGATCAATAGGTACTTCGGTCTTGGTTGTGTTATTGATATCGATAGAATTCCAGTGTTATAGAAGGTGTGACGCATGGCAGCTAGTGTCAACGTGACGGTCGAGAAGCTAGAGACGAAGGAAGATGTAAAGTAAATCGGGGGATCAGAGATCAGTGGCATTGGAGAGCAGGTATTCTGTCATGGGATGACATGCATGGAGTATAGTTGAGGACCCATAGGGTCAATAACCTCTCATCAGATTGGAGAAAAAGATTGTTGGAGTCCAGTCTGGATTTGGTAACAACATATTTGTGGAATCCAAATCTAGTTAAATATTTGATTTGATTAGATTTGAATGTCCATACTTGGTGTTGTGTTATTTTAGATATAATAGGATTCTTATTTTAAGAAATCCTTTTATGATCTAAAATAGGATATTTATGGAATATTTTAGGTATAATAGAATTCCTATTTTATTCCTATTTAGGAAATACTATTATGACTATAATATAATTTTCTCATCCTATATATATGGGATGAGGGTGGAGGTACAAAGCAGTAGAGATTCGAGTACTCGTCCACAAGAAAATCTAAAAGAAAGTCCGTACTTTGCTCTTAGGACTTCGCCATCAAAGACAGAAGGGAGAAGATGTAATCGAGGAGTATTCAACTTCGGTTAGGAAGATTGCTATGGATTTGTAAGTGATTTCAATTGTAATCGTTTGTTTTTCTTCTTGAGAGTGGTGAGGGTTGAAGCTATTAGAACAAAGGGTTCAATGTGAGTTCTGTCAATTTTGTAATTTTATCTGAAATATTAAAGATTGTGATTTGTTTAGGTGACTTACGTCACCGCCATATACTTGTCATCATCTTATGCTCGGTATAGACGTGGTTTGGTTTTGATCAGGTGGGTTGATAGACGCTTTCGCATGCGCCCAACAGAAATAAACATCAACATGAGTTCCAGATGATATAAGAGGCGAAGAAAAATTTTCCAGTTTTGTTTTGACTGAAGTGCAAAAAATCGTCTGTCCATGTTCAACTTAACTCCATAAGCCACAAAATCACTGGTAGTTATCGATACTCTCGCAATCTAAGCTCCTGAATACAAATAACCGAATTGGGGTGACATGAGGGCTCCACGGATGGTGCTCCGAAAAGCTCCCATGGAACTTATAGAAAATACCCACACATGAATATTTTGAAGTTTTGAATCCAATAGTGATGGACCCGTCGTTATCCAAGGTCTGTACAAAAAGTCACAATATTGGTCCCATCGACACCATCGATATGGAACATCGACGCGGATACGATGTAACCGGTCGACCAATACACTAACTGTCAATTCACATGCGTCGAGAATCTCTCCATAGGCGCATTTCAAAACTGTCTCGTCATGTTGAGGCTCACTGGAATGGCGAGATGGAGATGGAACGGTATTGTCTCTATTTTTGGTTTCTAAAATAGTAAAGATAGGATTGAGGTTGTTTTGTTTTCCCACTGTTTATTTCAAAAAAAAAGTTTGAGGATGTGTAGGCATTAGAAGGCCTTTCCTTATAAACACACAAATTGGACTACTGGCTCGCTAACCTAAGGATGATAAGTCAATCAGGCAAAATATCTAGTAAGCCTAAATTTTCACTTGTAATGCTCAATTCATGTAAAGATCTCTCTTTTTTTTGCGTTACTATGGTCCAGCAATCATGAAAGTAGAGACTTTCTTTTTTGCTTATGTAAAGTCCATTCTTGGATCAAATACAAAACTGGTTGATGCTCCCCTTGCTCTACAGGTTACCAGAGAGCCATTGAATTCTGTCAGAATACTCGATATAGGTACCGCTTACCATCTATCAAGAAGGTAAAGTTACAAAGGCGAGGGCGCTGAAATTTTCTTATTATCACTGAGGTGTGAGAAAGGAGAATTTACAGGTTTTTGCAATACCTCAGTTACGTACTGTCTTACCTTACCCTCATTGATGTCACACTGACATTTAACTTCCATAGTATGGTTAACTTTTACTCCTTTAATGTTCATTTGGACCGTGTTGTGCACTGCAGTTAATGGGCTCAGATCAAGATGAATTTTGTCATCAGGACGACGTTCTTCAAGCTCAGTTACGATACCACCAGCAGTCTGTATGTATGCCTTTTCATGGGTACATACGTACTACCTGATTTTTTTTAACAGGTAAGAGGCTAAAGAGTGATCCGGTTGCACTACCTCAGTTTCATACTGTCTAACCCTCATTGATGTCGCAATGACATTCAACTTCCACAATATGGTTAACTTTCACTCCTTTCATGTTCATTTGGATTCTATTGTGCAATACAGCTAATGGGCTCAGATCAAGACCAACTTTGTCATCACCACAATGTTCTTCAAGCTCAGCTAGGATGCCGCAAGCAGTCACCTTTACATAGGTAAATATGTACTACCTGATGTTTCTTAATAGGTAAGAGGCTAGAGAGTGATCCTATGAAGAGTAGTTCTCTCAAACTATTCAGGACTTCTACATAATCTGTGTTAACAGAAATAGTTTGTTTTTGATGTATCCATGTATGTTGCCAGTACCTAGTGGTCAAGAGTGGTGGTTAAATCTTAGAAGTCAGAATCTCCTATAAGGTCAATGAATCTCAATAAGAATACTTAGAAGCGACTTGGGAGTTCGTTTCTCTGGTGACAGGAGCATATTTTTTCGGCAACATGAACGCTTTCTATAATAGAACCATAATTTTAAAAGATGACATATATTTTGGAAAGAAAGTTAGAATTTTTTTAATACAAGTTCCTCAAAGTAATAAAAACTAATCAATACTTACCTTTGACATCATAAAAATTATCATACAAATATTTTTTCTGTAACTATGAACTAAACTTTATAAATTCTAATATATATTAAGAAATCTATAAATTTTGATAATAATAATTAATAAACATAATTTTTTTATGAGCGCGTGCATCATACTTTTGTCTTTTATAAGTAGTTGTCTGCCTCTGGTCCCGCTTCCGCTCTCGCATCTAAGTCCTCATTTCGTTCGCTAAAGGAAAGGAATCAATTTTTTGCTTTTTTTTTCTTTAGGAGTTACAATTCCATTATTTTTCTTTCCGGTGTTTGGAAAGGTCTGAAAAATTGAGAGGTAAGAGTGAATAATATGGGATCGAAAAGTGAATCCATAGGATGATTACGGGGACCATTTTTCCTTTATTTTTTCCCTTAGAAATTATTTTCCTTTAATGCTCATTTATTTTGGCATCCAAACTTTCTTTTCCGAAAGTTCTGATTCTGTGAACCAAACAAGGCCTGAGGGTTAAACTAGATTATAGTGGAAGGGGGTGCTAGAAGTGAATGTAGAATTGGCTAGGAGTAGCAACAAATAACGTTTTCTAATTGATTATTCTGATACATGCAGCTTGTTCTTGCATATTATATCTGGTAGAAGACATAGAACTGGTCTTCTAACCTAATACTATAAAATTTGAGAATTTTTGAGAATTTATCAAAGAACTATGGTTATGGATCTTTCTGTAGGTTTCACACTTTTCTCTTCGTCATTTTCAAGTTCACCTCATTACTGCAGATACAAGATGATTTTTTTACAAGTTCTGCTGCAGACCGCCATCCTCGCCTATTCATTGTTCTCTTCCGTAATTAGCTAGTAGATGGCGCGGTACTGATGTTTGGAATTTTTTGTCACCCAATTTCTCTAGTAACAGGTCACCGACACTAAGAAATAGCTTCAGAAATATCCTGCTATTGACTGTCAAATCCCAATCCGGATTCACCCGAATCATCGTCCTCGTACTACAAAAATTTGTCATATTAGTGACGTTCCAAAATGTCGCTAAACTCGGTAAAAATGTCGCTAAAAGAATTTAGCGACGTTTTGGGCGACGTTTTGGAAACAACAGAAAAAAAATGTGTCGCTAAACGAGAAAAAGTCGCAAAACGACGCTAGGGCGACGTTATTTGGCGACGTTAATAACGTCGCTAATTAGCGACGTTATTTGCGACGTTTGTTGGTTGACGCTAATTAGCGACGTATAAGGCGACGTTATCGTGTGGTCGCCGTTTAGCAACACTTTTGCGATGTTTTAGCGACGACGAGCTGACATCAGATTTGGTGCCACGTGTTGCCACGTTAGCATTTAGCGACGCTTTTAGCGACATTTATTAACGTCCCTAAAATTTAGCGATGAGTGTGAACGTCGCTAAAAACGTCGCTAAGTTAAAAAAAAGTGGTTCCAGAATGCAAATGGAGCTGGAGCCTGAGCCTAAATATAGAATACAAAATACAGAATCCAATCCCTGGGTTCGCCGACCCCCTCGGTGGAACACTCAACACCGACACACACAATACATTCTAGAATATACAAAAAATATAAAAAAATACTATCCGCAACGAACAATGTCAATATATAATATCCTGAACAAACCAAATTAATATCCGTAAATACGTACAAACTCAATATCCTCAACGAAAAAATTGAATATCCCCAAATACATACAAAGTCAAAAATATAGTACAGTCCAAAAATGCAAAAACAAAACTACTGATCGCATGAAGCTGGAGCTGGACCCGGTGCTGGAGGAGGAGCGCCCCCAGATGACTGTCGTCGCAACGTCAGGATCGTCTGATACTCCTCCGGTGACAATAGGTGGACGAGCATGTCCTCCCGTGCACCGTCGGATGTAGACAATGCTCCCGATGTACCAGCAGACGGTCGCTCCATAGCCATCTCCTAGAAATGCTGCATCTGCTCGACCAACCGCTGCGTAGCACGGGTCATCTGTCGCAACGCCTCCGTAGTCTCCTCCAGCCTCTCAAAACGTGAGATGAGCGCAGAATCATCCATATGCGGCGCCCCATCAACTGCAGCATCTCGTCACGCAGAGCTGCAATCTGCGTATCGACACTCTACTGGTGGCGGAGCAAGTCCTCAGTCTGTGCGGGACCGGGCACACTAGTGGCGGTCGCAGAGGCCTGTGACGCAATGAAGGCACCATAGGAGCCCGTACCATAGTACGTACCCCTATGCATGCCACCAACGGCCTTCATCCACAGCTCGTCATCTGACTGAGCTGCAGCGGCCGAGGACTGCTGGAAAGTGCTAGCACCAGCTCCCTCTGACCGTGTCGGCCCGGCCTCCCTAAGCCTAAAAAACTCGGCCTAGAAATAACATCTATATGAATTCTCATGTGGTCGATAAAAATTAATACTAATGCACTAGCATTAAGTAAAACTTCTAAAACTCGGCCTAGAAATAACGTATATATAAATTTTCTACGTAACTAAAAATTAATATTAATGAACTAGCATTAAGTAAAACATACGTAGGTGTCCCGGGCCTTGTCGTCTACGAACCGCTCCCCCTTCGTATGCGTGGCGAGGAACAAGGTCACCTTATCCGGATCTTCTTTCGATTCAACCTGTTACGAAATTATTATATGATTTGTCAGTTAAGTTGAAAGAAATATATTACTATAAAGTATTAATTATGGGTATACGGCGAGATACGTACCATATGGGTGAAGAAATCCATGATGGACCGTGATCCACCACACCATTGCGACCCCGCCTGTCGTGCTCTTTTAGACTTCGCAAACTTCTCCTTGTAGGCATCCTCCTCGAATCTCCTCTTCATTACCGTCCAGTCGACGGCAGAGATCCAACCCTGAATAGGCTCTCCCCGGTGGTCGCGATCCTTTTGGTCGAGGATCGCATCCCTAATGAGCTTGCTGACGACACTGGAAAATATAGCCTCGACAGCAATGACGCGGTGGGAAGGAAAGAAGTATGTTCGCTGAAAAAATCATAGAAGTACATAAGTTATAACATAACATACTAAATGTTAAAAAGAAATAAACTTTTACGTACCGAAAAGTGCTCAAACCAGAAGGCCTTCCTGTCGACCGGGACATCCCTCCAGTTGATCCAGGGCCCGCCATAGTTCTGTCGCAGGAATGTACCCAGCGACCGGTGTATGGAGGAGGGATGATACCTGTAAAATAAAAATAAAAATTTATTAAACAATTTTATAATAAATTTAAACTAATTAAATACAATAATTTTACTTACCGCCTGGTCCGAGTACAGGCCCAAATCTCCAACCTCAGATCCCCCTCCGGGCGACACGGAGGATCTGTCTCAAATAGGATCTACACTATGCCCCTGCCCTGCCCCCTGTCCCTGCCCATGTCCTTGTCCACAGCCTGTCCCTCGGCCTCGACCTCGCCCTCGGCGTGGGCCTCGGCCTCGCCCTCCCCCTCGGCGTGGGCCTCGCCATCGCCCTCGACCTCGACGTGGGCCTCGGCCCCGGCCTGCTCCTCAATAGTGGGGTCGACCTCTGGAATACTCGACGGTACTGGCTGCGTAGAAGAAGAAGGCCCTAGCCTCGAAATGCTAGAGCCGGGTATGGAGACACTGCCGGCGACTAGACCGCTAGTGTATACTGGAGTACAGGGGGATGAGGAGTCGGTAGGAGTGGTAGATGGAGACTGTCGGGGTCATCGACTCCCACCAGTACCGGAACCAAATGATCCACGTCGAGCCATATCTGAAAAAATACAGAAGTATACCATACTACATCTTAAAAAAACAAAAGTATACCATACTACAGCCAGGGAACGTCGCTAAGTAAACCATACTATATCTGAAAAAACAAAAGTAAACCATACTACATCTGAAAACGTCGCTTATTATCTTCGCTAAAACAAAAGTAAACCATACTACATCTGAAAAAATAAAAGTAAACCATACTACATCTGAAAATTAAACATATTCAATCCTCTTCTGAAAATTCATCTTGTTCCGATTCCTCTTCCTCTTCCTCTTCACTTCTATCAACTTTCTCTTCCTCTTTTGATACTTCTACCTCTTCCAATTGATGAAACATGTCATAAGAAACTTCCGTTGAGTCCACATCGATAATATTTGTAATAAGAGGTAGTTCGTCTTCCTGATAAGCTATCTCGTCGACATCGAAGGTATTCCGAGCTTTAGTCTTACAGACTGTCCACCAATCTGATCTCCCGGCTCCTCGTTTTGGATAGCTGGTAAAGTAAACTAGTTGAGCCTGGCTTGCTAGAACAAACGACTCATAAGCTTGATATCGACGGCGATAATTTATGTCAACAAGACCATGTTTGTTAACTCTCCAACCTCGACCCTGGATCGGATCGAACCAGTCACATCTGAACAAGACGATCTTACAAGATTCTATAGCATAATTGTATGTCAGTTCCACAATCTCCCGTAAGACGCCAAAGAAGTCATTGCCTGGGTCGACGTCTTTGTTGTTTGAAGATTTCATGCACAAACAACTATTCTTCGTAGAATCCAAATCCAAGAAGTTGTCTCTTATTCGAGCATTTGTTGACTTGAACCTGAAACCATTTACGCAGTAACTTGGCCAGGTCTTCACTTGATAAATTGGCCCCTTGGCTAGAGTTTTAATATACTCATTCTCAAGGATTGCCTCCGGACGATCAACCTAAATACCATATAAATGATGCTAACTTAATTATTATGTGCAAGTATAAATGTACAGAAAAAGTAAATTGTGACTACGTCCGTACATATGCTCTCAACCAAAAAGAAAAATGAAGTCTCATTTGTTATTCTACTTCCTCCTCGGTTGTGTACGGATTGTTGGACGTTACCTCATCCTTAAACATGCTGAAAAGCAACGAAGCATAGGTATATTAGTTATATTTAGAAGCAACGAAGCATGCGAAATAATTTTACTTACCCCTCTAGCTTGTCCACTTCTTCCTCGTCGCAGTTGAGCAATACATATAACATTGCAGCGCTAACCTCATCGTCATTTAGATATCTTCTTGTCATTTTACCAGATGGTTTTCCGTAGGCAGTAAATACTTTCAGCTTTGTCTCAATATCAACTTCATAGCCATCATCATTTCTGTGAGCCCTTGTTCTGTTTGTAGCAATATGAGGCTGAAAATACATGGAACAGAAGTTTAAAATCTTCTCAAGGACATATGCTTCACAAATAGAACCCTCCATCCGTGTCTTATTTGTCACCTTCCTCTTGAGGTGGTTCAACTATCGCTCGAACGGGTACATCCAACGATAACCGACAGGTCCAACAACAAGAGCCTCATGGATAAGATGAATCGGCAAATGCTCTATTGAGTCGAAGAATGCAGGAGGAAAAACTCTCCTAAGCTTGTAAAGTGTTACCACAATGTACTTCTCTTGCTTCTCTAAACGATCGACGAGCAACTTTCAAGAACAAAGATCTCTGAAGAATATGCTAAGCTCTGTTAATGGATCCCAAACTATCGGCGGTAATAATTCTCGAAATGCAACAGGAATTAACCTCTCCATGAATATATGGCAATCGTGGCTCTTCATTCCGGTCAGTTTATACTCCTTTATGTCGACACATCTTCTTAAATTGGAGACGTATTCGTCCAAAAATTTTAAGTCCTGGATCCATCTACAAAGTCTCACTTTGTCCTCCTTGTCCAGCGAGTAGATTGCCTTAGGCCGCAAAAACTTTCCCTTTCCGTTGTCTATCATGTGCAATGTAGGGCGTCTACATATTTCGGCTAAGTCCAATCTAGCCTTCTGATTGTCTTTTGTCTTTTCCTTGACGTCCATTACAGTATTAATTATGTTATCAAATACATTCTTCTCGATATACATGACGTCAAGGTTTTGTCTAATCAGATTTGTGCTCCAATATGGCAGATCCCAAAATATACTCCTTTTGGTCCAGTTATGATCTTCGCCAAATCCCTCACAACGGCTGCTCGTCGTAGGATCTTCAATAGCACTTGGGATTTTTTTTACTTGTTCCCATGTGTCCTCTTTGGACCACATTGGTGGTGGATCGCTCTTCTTCATAGCTCCGGCACGGAATGCAGTTCTGTTCCTACGGTACGGATGGTCTTTCGGCAAGAACTATCGGTGACAATCAAAGAAGCATGATTTTTCTCCGTGTCTCAAACGAAAAGCCTTAGTGCGGTCCATGCAATACAGACATAAAAGCCGACCATGAGTGCTCCATCCAGATAACATTCTATAAGCCGAAAAGTCGTTGATTGTCCACATTAGTGCTGCCCGTATTTGAAATTTTTGTTTTTTTGAAGCATCATACGTGTACGCCCCTATTTTCCATAGCTGCTTCAGCTCATCAATCAACGGCTGTAAGTACACGTCGATGTTTTTCTTCGGGTTGTTCGGACTGGGGATGATAATATTTAAGAACATGTAATGTGTCTTCATGCACATCCAAGGCAGTAGGTTGTAGGGAGTGAGGACTACCGGCCAGCATGAATATTGGGAGCCTGAAAGACCAAATGGAGTGAAACTATCAGAGCAGAGCCCCAACCTAAATTATGTGCATCAGAAGAGAAATTAGGATATACTCGATCGAAGTGCTTCCATGCTTCTCCATCAGATGGGTGATCCAACACTCCTTCGATCTATTGTCGCTTGTGCCAACTCATATTTTTGGCAGTCTCTTTCACCATGAACAATCTCTGCAACCGCGACATCAACGACAAGTAGTGCATTGAAGCAGTCGATCTTCTAGACTTGCCTGTAGCAGTTGACTTGTAGGGATCAGTACCACAGAATTTGTACACTTCTGTATCCTTGTGATCTTTGTAGTAAAGTATGCATCCGTTATGTCAGCAATCGATCTTGTCATATTCCATACAGAGGGATCTCACCATCCTCTTAGTGCGGTAGAAGTCTTTCGGTAACTTGGCACCCTCCGGCAAGATATCGGTAATCAACTCGAGCACTCTATTGTAGCATTCTTGCGACATGTTAAAGTCAGACTTTATTCTCAAGAGCCGAGTGATCACCTCTAACGGTGAATGGTCCTCACAGCCAGGGTATAAAGGAGTCCTTGCATTCTCTAACAACTCCATGAACTTCGCGGCATTGGCATTCGGTGCCTCCTCAGCTGCGTCACGATTGTATGGATCGAAACTAGGCCCCGTAGCGTCGAAGACCATATTCACGTACTCGTTGTTGACACCAGTTCGGTTGTGGACATTCATATAAGGCTCCACAAAAGGCTCCACATAAGGCTCCACTTGGAATGCTAAAGGTACAAGCTCTCCGTGTGCGGTCCATTGGTAGTAATTCGGAAGGAAACCCTTTGTGTATAAGTGATACATCACATCCAATTCTGGTTGAAACTTTATGTTCCGACATTTTGCACACGAGCACTTAATGTCCATGCCGTCCATGGATTGAGGAAACGCCTTTGCGAATTGGAGGAATTATTCTACTCCGACGATGTATTCATCTCGCACACCGTACCTGTCATCTCGAATATGGTTGTACATGCACGAACGGTCTAGCAGATACATAGATATAGCCATTTCTAGATATCTGCAAATATGAATAAACTTCAAAACTAAAACGAATATACTACATACTACGGCCGTGACTCGGGACCATTCCTATGAGTCGGGACCATCCCTACTACATACTACATACTAAAACGAATAAACTTTAAAACTAAAACTTCAAAACTAAAACGAATATACTACAAACTAAAACGAATATACTACATACTACGGCCGTGACTCGGGACCATTCCTATGAGTATTGGGATCAAGAAAACTACGTGTTACAAATATCGGCACTATGGGTACGTGTTACAAATATCGACATTATCGTGTTACAAATTAACCAACCAACAAAACTATGTGTTACAAATATCGGCACTATCGGTACGTGGTTTCGAATCGGAGTATCACATTTTTCGGTGTCGAAAAACAAATAACTATTACTAAATTATCAGATTTTTCGGCACTATCGGTGCCCCTGACCCAACCCCCTTCCCCCCGTACCCTTCCCCCCTCCTCCCCTACACCACCCCTAACCCTAACCCGAACCCTATCCCTAACCCCTCCCCCACCAGCCCTCCTCCCCTCCTCAGCCCCCCCAACCCCTACACCACCCCTAACCCTAACCCGAACCCTATCCCCAACCCCTCCCCTCCATCCCCCCTCCCCTCCCAAGCTCCCCCGCCCTCACCCCCCAGCCTCCCTCACCCCACCCGCCCCTACCCCCTAACCTGAACCCTAACCCTCTCCTTCCCCCAGCCCCCCTGCTCACCCCCAGCCGCCCTCATCCCTCTTGTCCCACCCCCTAGCCACCCCCAACCATTCCTCACCCCCAACCACCCGTACCCCCTGCCCCTCCCTCCGAGCCACCAGCACCCCCCCAACCACCAACAACAAATAGAGAGAGAGAGGGAGGGAGTCACGTACCAGAGGAGAGTCGTCGGAGAGAGTGAGAGCGAGAGCGCCGGAGGAAGAGAGTAAGAGAGTAAAATGGATGGGGGAAATGAATCGAAGGGGGGATTTAATTTAGTTAGAATTTAGCAACGTTATTATGAACGTCGCAAAATCAGTTGCAATTAGCGACGTTTCGCGACGACTAGCTCACGTAACTAATATACGTCGTTGTCACGTCGCTTTTTGTGTCACTAGTAGTGACGGTTACCGACGATTCATTTATACGTCGCTAATGTCCACAATTTTGCGACGTTTTGGTAACGTCGCTAAATTTACATCGCCAATTAAGCATATTTTAGTAGTGTCGTAGGAGACGTGATGCCGCACAAGCCTGGAGTTGCGCTCGTGCAAGGTAAGATGACAAGTTCTCAAATGGTTATCTTTGTTTTGATATTAACAACGAAAGGAAAACTGTCTAAACGAAAAAAATTCTCTTTATTGATATTCGAACTGAGATTACAAAGGCTTTCAATACCCCAACTAAATTTGCCAGGTTGGCTACAACACTCAAGTTCTCTCTTGTCCACAAAGGATTTCACCGTTCCATACATCATGCCTTCTATATCTCGGCCGCATCAATCCTGTTGCAAGTCCGAGCGTCAATGCGATCGCACGCTTCAAACGCTACGGCATTCCATACCTCTGCACGATCAAGCGGAGCTTCGCCGTGAGCAAGCCATTCCCTGCACCCTGCATGGAAGCTGGTGGGGGATCAGTACGTTCGTCCTCGTATGTATTGACAAAAAGACCGACTTTCTAAACCGACATTTTAATATTTATGTTCAATCGTGCAACTTAGCTTATGATCTTGCTATATTCTCCTTAGGGTCAATTTCATGGCATATTCGAAAGCGTAAAGCATGTTATCATGGCAAGCATGTTATTCGAATTAAATAGGCAATCAGGCAAGCAATCTTGTATTTGTTTTGTGGTGTGACTTCTTACCAGCATAGACGCACTCGTCCTTGCACCGACGTAAGGTGAATACGCTCCATTCATTTTCTATCATGTTATAAGTGCTCTCTATGTAGGATCTATATGTGCAGGATACATACGTGCTTGTACTTTCAACCCATCATTCCTTTACTATATGAAAAGATCGTTGGCGTATTCGCGCCAAAATGGACTAAAGGCGTTTCTTTTTTTTTTCCTTTCTTTCTTTTTACTATTTCTTTTCTTTCTCGAATTTGGGTAGCCCGGCGTTTCACAGATTGGGTTGCTATTCCAAACAACTGAAACATATCGCGTGCCTACCATCATTTGTGGCTTTTCACATCTATAACCGGTGGCTAGTTGTTTTACAGATGAGCGTCCATCAAAGATTATATCCCTCCTAGGTCGAACGGTCCCGGTACCCCGGTGCAGCCCGTTCGGAGGGAACGTTCCATGCACGGAAGATTATCACAATTATCTCAAGTCCATTCGACCATGCAATGCCCTATTATTCAAACAACTAAACATAGTCTTGAGTCCGAGACTCAGACTTTATCATCTCGTATTTCTTCCATTAACTTTTTATGTTCTTACATTTTATACTTTATTTCAATGTTCAATGGCATCATGCCTTAACTCAATGTTTGTCAACCGAACGACCTGAAGGTCCCGAACACCTTTCGAGGCATCATATCATATCCGACAGTTTTGCCACATTCATGCCACAACTGTATTCTTTCGCAACGAAGCCATCTTTTATGATCTCGTATACGTAGGCATGTTTCGACACATTTATCATCTTTTCTCTCGTGCCATGCACTTGGTGCATGCATCGAAGCCATATTTCCATGTTCTATGACTTAGTGTTCAATGTTCGTGGCTTGCACGCTAGAGTGCTCGCCTATTGTCTTTCAATGTGCTAGCCTTTCTAACTCGTGCACGAAGGCACGTAATGGCTTGTGTACGAAGGCACTCGTCGAATATAGTTATCCCATGTTCTTGCGGCTTACGCACCGATGTGCTCGCCTTTACGATATCCAATGTTCCATAGTGACTCGTGCATTTGATGCACGTTTCATTTCAATTGTTCTAACTAGTGTTCGACACACACTACGATTTATCTTCCGATTGGACCACGCCCATGGCGTCGATAGGTTAACTTAGCATACAATTGTACATTCTGACTTAGGCATGAAGGAGTAAAAAGAAGAGTCAATCCTTCCACCTTGAGCCGATATGTCTTGTCGTTTTGCCGAGCCGATGCGTCTCGATTTTATAACTTTGTTGCATGGTCAACTCTCCTGACTTAGCCATTCGACCACTTCGTACTTTATTGAACTATACGTCCGATTTGGCTTACCGTGCCAACGACTCAGTCCGTCGTAAGGCGATAATTGGTTTCGCGGACCCCTATCTGAATAAGGCAAAATGTCGACCTCTAATATTTCAGCGTAAACGTATAGCCTACATATGAAACCAACTAAAATCAATACTTGTATCGATTCGGACTTGCGCCTTGGTCGATTTGATTTCTTAGAATCTTTGAGCCAACTCAACGCACTTATCCTTCGGGGCAATACGGCGCTTCGCATCGATTCAACTTGATGCATCTTTGGGGCAATGTAACTCTTCGTATCGACTTAGTTCGATGCATTGCTCGGGACAACGTAACTCTCGTATCGACTTGCATCGATACATTTCATTCGGTCAACGCGACTCTTTGAGTCAACGTCTCAGCGTAATGCGCCGTGCGGAGCGGGACATTACAGAATACACCACTCAAAACAAGGTTCATCCTCGAACCAAAACCAACACTCCAATTAAATATTTTATAGATCGTTTCACGATCTCGTCCCACCAATATTGTTCAGTTTTACACTTTCTTTCAGTCTTTTCATTTATATTTTCAAAGTCTTTCCTGCAGCTCGATTTGAATTTTGTATACAACTCGATTTGGATCTGTACCTATATTCAAGGCGTCCCAAAGATATATGTATTTTGACCAAGTCTAGTGGTAGCAAAATTGGAACAAAGCTAACAGGTAATTTTAATCCTATGCTTGTCATCTCGTACTTCCTATCGGACTTATCTTTAGCAACTGTTCTCGAATTTTTTTTGCATATGTATATTCGATACATACGTGATTCATTCAACAAAGTCATTGAATGAACTATCAACTCTATGCGTCGCGTCAAGCATCGCGTATCCAATCGCAACGCCTTGCGTTCGAAGTTGCCACCCAACTATTTTCGAAGTCTGGCTATGCACTTATTTCGATACGATTTTTTTTGTTGACTTGCAAATGCATCAACATTCAGTAGTACGCCCGCTAGGTTACTTACCTAGACACCGTGCTTAAATTCTCCCAACATAACTTTAAATTGACATTGCACAAAGGCCACAATCTATCCGACATAATAGTTTATATCGAGGCGACGGTGCTCAAGGCAACAATCGTTTTGACTCAAAGTCTCTATGATGCATCTTACGTTCGATTCCTAACGAGTAGGAATTCACTAGCCAAATTCCCAACTTATCCGTCTCGCAACATCGAATATAAGTTCGATTCACGGAAGGTCAATTGCAAGGTGAATCCAAAACTAACGATATAACTCGTAAGTCATTCCCTTATCGTTCTCTCTCGTGCATAGCACATTTCTCGCAATCGCCTATTCGCATCGCTAAGTTCGTTGGTGAACTTCTAGTTCGATCATCAACCAACATAACCATTCAAGCACTCACCCGACGAATACTTAAAATCTAGCTACATTATTCTCAATCGAAAGTTGTTCCAACAATTTTCGATTGCCTAGACTTATCGTCAACATGCACCACATAATATTTGTTATCGATACAATTTTGTATGCAATAATGCATAGGTCATCTTTCGGTCTGCAACATTCAATTTGATTTGGCGGTCAAGTCTTCTAGGGTCAGCTGCCCCAAAGCTACGCTCGATAATTGTGGATCATTAACGAAGGACAGTTTACTACGAACCATGCTATATCTTATTTTGGAGCCAAATTACGTTCCGATGATTTCTATGTGACTACCCAATTTCGGACAAAAGTATTTCTATCGGCACAACTGATGCGCAACTATCCTCTGAGTAAAGCCATGCACTACCGTCGATGATTCTGTTGTTCACGAAGCATCTCCTCGCAACGAGTTCGAGTCTATCTTATTTGCGGTCGACACACGAGATGCTATATGCATCGAACAATCGTCGATGACTTATAGTCTCGTCTTGATCAATCACAAAGTTCATGATCAACCAGTTCGTTCATTCTCGTATTATTATTTACAAAAAAATTTGATAGCGCAAGGCACACTCCATTTTGTATTCTCACATCGTGATTATGTTTCCTTACGTATCGATCTCGATACGTCGTATCAATTTCGATAGCGTAAGGGTCAACTTCGATTATGTTTTAACGTCGACAACTTGCATTGTGTACGTCCAAGTTCTCCACAAACATTTCCGTACGTCTCGAATTATTTCTTGATTCGTTGCATTCCGTTATGCTTTGATCGCGTAACCAAGTTACCGATTATCCTACATCGAACCCTCGAGTTATACGATCATGCCCACTAAGGTTTTGCGTGTTTCAGTCGTACTCAAATGAGTTTTGCCGTAATGTAAACGTAATCAACTATCTCTTAGGCACTATTTATCCGCATCAACCAACTCTTCAATGAAGTCGCACATCGTGTGATCCAATTATAATTTTCCTCGCCCAACATTTCTATCGAGATCGCAAGTCATGCGATTCATTTGTAAGTTCGAGTTTTCCTTTCCCGTCGATCCGATTATTGCTTCAAGGCATAATCGTTCCACTAGTCTCGGTCGTCCGACCGACTTATAATTTTTGTTCGACGTATCATTCATTGATACGAGTCTCGCCTTATCGTCCCAACCGATTTTCGAAGAACACTTGCATTAACATACCGTTATACAAATTTTCAATCGAGTCTCGGTACATTCCCGTCCGTTGCGGACAAACCTTCCGCAATTCTCACAATGCGTCGATGTAATTCATCGCACAAGTGGTATATCATATACCACTCGAAATCGAGTCATTCATCGCATACGTGGTATGGCATATACCACTCGGAAATCAAGTCATTTCTCTCATATTATACTCACTATGAGCCAACAATCTCTTCTGACTCACGATTTCCGCAGTGATCGTGCTTGATCACAACTGTAACTTTGATTAAATCAAATTCGACACAACTCGGCCAATATTTTCATTTGCCAACACAAGTTCAGTGTGCAACCGAATGATTCATTCTATCGATTTTATGATTTCAGTTCCTTCCGTTGTATCTCGTACAAAGATTTATTTCCAATCTCCTTTGCACTCTATGCAACGATTACTTTGATATGCGTTGCACCACGTGCAAAAATTTACTTCCGATATGCGTTGTACATCGTGCAACGACTTATTTCCGACATTCATTGTACCTCGTGCAACGATTTTATTTTTAACATCTGTTGCACCTCGTGCAACGATTTACTTCCGACATTCAAAGTCAATGTCCAAATCCGTTCAACACATTCGATATTGACTTATCACTTTCATTTTAACGTATATTCATAATCAACTCGTTGCACTTCCTGCAACGCATTATTTAAGTTTTCGCATTGGTGCAACTAATATTCATAACCCATTGCACCTTGTACATCATTTTATTTCTCATTCAACATGTTATATTGCAACAACATCTCAAATTGTATTTCATAATTTCTTGTACTTGCAGCAACTAACATTTCGTGGCTCGTTGCATTCAATGCAATAAAATGTTTCACGACTTTCTCCGCAACATCATGTAAATTCGAAGTACTTGCGGTAACGTTACCCGACTTTGTATTAGACTTATTGTATGGAACATCCAGTGCGGCATCGAGTAGAGTCAAGAGTGATTTCGATTGGTGGTGGGCAACTCTTTGGGATTGAAACAAGCAAACGTCCAGAGAAAATTGAGCCTAGAGCTTTGATACCAATTTGTCACGCCCCGACCCGGAATCACCCGAATCATCGTCCTTGCAGGGGCGTGATGCCGCATGAGCCTGGAGTTGCGCTCGTGCAAGGCAAGAAGACAAGTTCTTAAATGGTTATCTTTATTTTGATATTAACAACGAAAGGAAAACTGAGTATACGAAACAATTCCCTTTATTGATATTCGAACTGAGATTAGAAAGGATTTCAATAGCCCAACTAAATTTGTCAGGTTGGCTACAAGACTCAATTTCTCTCTTGCCCACAAAGGATTTTACCATTCCGTACATCATGCCTTCTATATCTCGGCCGCATCAATCCTCTTGCAAGTCCGAGCGTCAATACGATCGCACGCTTCAAACGCTATGACATTTCATGCCTTTGCGCGATCAAGAGGAGCTTCGCCGCAAGCAAGCCATTCCCTGCACCCTGCATGGAAGCTGGTGGGGGATCAGTACGTTCGTCCTTGCATGTACTGACAAAAAGACCAACTTTCTAAACTGACATTTTAGTATTTATGTTCAATCATGCAATTTAGCTTATGATCTTTCTATATTCTCCTTAGGGTCGATTTTATGGCATATTCGAAAGCGTAAAGCATGTTATCATGGCAAGCTTGTTATTCGAATTGAATAGGCAAGCAGACAAGCAATCTCATGTTTGTTTCATGGCGCGACTTCTTACCACCATAGATGCACTCGCCCTTGTACCGGCGCAAGGTGAATACGTCCCATTCCTTCCCTGCCATGTTATAAGTGCTCTCTATGCAGGATCTATATGTGCAGGATACATATGTGCCTGCACTTTCAACCCAACGTTCCTTAACTATATGAAAAGGTCGTTGGCGTATTCGCGCCAAAATGGACTAAAGGTGTTTCTTTTTTCATTTCCAATCTTTTTTTCTCTCTTTCTTTTCTTTCTCGAATTTGGGTAGCCCGCCGTTTCACGGGTTGGGTTGCTATCCCAAACAACCAAAACATACCGCGTGCCTACCATCATTTGCGGCTTTTCACATCTATAACCGGTGGCAGTCATTTTACATATGAGTGCCCATCAAAGATTATATCCCTCCTAGGCCGAACGGTCCCAGTGCCTCGGCGCAGCCCGTTCGGAGGGAACGTTCAGTGCACGGAAGATTATCACAATTATCTCAAGTCCAATCGATCATGCAACGCCCTATTATTCAAACAACCAAACATAGTCTTGAGTCCGAGACTCAGACTTTATCATCTCGTATTTCTTCCATTAACTTTCTATGTTCTTAAATTTCATACTTCCTTTCAACGTTCAATGGCATCATGCCTCAACTCAATGTTCGTCAACCGAACGACCCGAAGGTCCCGAACAATTTTGAGGCATCATGTCATATCCGACAATTTCGCCACATTCATGCCACAACTGTATTCTTTCGTAACGAAGCCATCTCTTATGATCTCGTGCACGTAGCCACGTTTTGACACATTTATCATCTTTTCCCTCACATCGTGCACTTGGTGCACGCATCAAAGCCGTATTTCCATATTCTATGACTTAGTGTTCAATGTTCGTGGCTTGCACGCTAAGGCGATTTCTTATTATCTTTCAATGTGCTAGCCTTTCTAACTCGTGCGCGAAGGCATGGAATGGCTCGTGCACGAAGGCACTCGCCGAATACAGTTATCCCATGTTCTTGCGGCTTGTACACTGAGGCGCTTGCCTTTGCGATATCTAATGTTCCATAACGACTCATGCATTTGATGCATGTTTTATTTCAATTGTTCAAACTTGTGTTCGACACGCACTACGATTTATCTTCCGATCGGACCACGCCCGTGGCGTCGATAGGTTAACTTAGCATACAATTGTACATTCTGACTTAGGCATGAAGGAGTGAAAAGAAGAGTCAATCCTTCCACCTTGAGCCGATATGCCTTGTCATTTCGTCGAGCCGATGCGGCTCGATTTTATAACTTCGTTGTACGACCAAATCTCCTGACTTAGCCATTCGAGCACTTCGTACTTCATTGAATTATACGTCCGATTTGGCTTACCGTGCCAACGCCTCAATCCGTCACAAGGCGACGATTGGTTTCGCGGACCCGTTTATGAATAAGGCAAAATATCGACCTCTAATATTTCAGCGTAAACGTATAGCCTGCACATGAAACCAACTAAAATTAATATTTGTATCGATTCGGACTTGCGCCTTGGTCGATTCAATTTCTTAGAATCATCAAGTCGTCTCAACGTACTTATCCTTCGTGGCAATGCGATGCTTCGTATCGATTCAATTCGATGCATTCTTTGGGACAATGCAACTCTTCGTATCGGCTTATTTCGATGCATTGCTCGGGACAACATAACTCTAGTATCGACTTGCATCGATACATTTCATTCGGTCAATACGACTCTTTGAGTCAACGTCTCAACGTAATACGTCATGCATAGTGGAGAATTACATTGACCATGGATCAGTACAGTGCTGACAGACCTGAATGTGAATCTTGCTATTGAACATAGATTCAGACACCAATTGGGGCAACCAAAATTAGCGTCGATTTGGACAACCCAACCTTTCAAATAAGATCCGCACGAAGAGTCCGAAGCGACATGACGACCGGCTAAAAATCGTGTACTGGAAGACACGATTTAACCGAGCCCGCATGGGCTGGAAAAAAAAGAAGAAGAAGAAGATAAATACTTTGCCAATATGGTGTCTGAATCTATGGTCTGTTTCCAAAGGGGCCGGTCCGGAAGGTTGGGTTGTCCAAATCGACGCTTATTTTTGTTGCCCCAAGTAAACAAATGGCATGGACCAGTCCTAAGAATTGTGAAAATTTTATATTATATGGTTTGTGATATGAAACATTCAATATTATAAGTTGGATTTGGGTTGGGTCTATTGGGAACCAAATACAGAAATCGTTTCCCTAAATCGATAGGACATGGCGAGAACCGATAAAAGTCCCACGAAACCAGATAGCCAAAATCATTTAGAAAAAATGCAAAACAAACACATCGATATTTATGTGGAAAACCCAGAAGATAAAAACTATGGGACGATCAGAGTCCAACCCAATCAAACTTCCACTAATAGAATAAAGAAAATAGACATACTCCTTTACAAACTTTTTTCCAATCTACACGGATCACCACAACACTTCAGTAGATGGAAAAAAGATTACAATGAGTACAAAGAGATCACCAGAAAAGATGACAAAAAAGAACCAAAGTTGAACGCCTCGAAAGGATCTATCCTCGAATTAACCTCTAAACTCTGAATCTCCCTTCCTCTCTTAGAAAGTTATAACCTTTGAGAGTTCTCTCCTTATGATCTTGTGATAATGAATTAAGGTTAGAAAAAAACCATTTAAAGTACCCCAATTCTTAAAAGATCTCAACATTGATCATGATCCGACGGTACAAATAAAATATCCAATTTTGGTCTTCAGCCTCGACACCGGTATACCTTTGGTATACGAAAAATGCCCTCTTTGAGTCATAACCAATTCCGGGATAAACTGCTATCAGACCTATATACCTTCGATATAACGATGACGGTATACCTTCAGTATACTTCTGATTCTGATATTATTTTCCAAGATGTTCTGATACACGCTAAAATCAAACTGTATGTTGTCACATTCAACTTCTCGAGCTTCTCTGACACATGGATGACGTTCGTCACACTCTATGGTATTCTCCACATAGGTTGGGAACCCCATCTAAGACCAACTAAACTCCCTCTTCCTAACTAGGTGGAGGAGCTCGCCATTCTGGTGATCCTCCTGTAATACTCAAATTCCTATCTAGGCAAAACCTTTATGAGTATATCCACTCGTATATGAACATTCTCAAGTGCCACGTCCTTCATCTCCAGCATATCTCGTATCTAATGACACTGAGTCTTAATATGCTTCGACCGATTATGAAATGTCAGGTTCTTTCCAAGATGAATAGCACTTTGACTATCGCAAAGCAAAATACTGCTCTTGCTTAAGGCCCATTTCCTGTAGTAACTTTTTTACCATAGTAACTTCTTACAAGCTTTTGTTGTTGCAGCAAACTTTACCTCTATCGTAGACAAGACAACACACTTCAGCAACCGCGACTGCCATGAAACTGTTCCACTAGCAAAGATCATAACATAGCCCGAAGTCGATCTTCTAGTATCCACATCTCCAACCATATCAACCTTGGTATACCCAACCAGATTCTATCATGTTTCGATTGCGTAATTCTTTCATCCTCGCTTCAATTTGAACGAAATCAATCATTCTCGATGGACGTGATGTCGTACAAGTATGGAGTTTCACTTGTACAAGGCAAAAACATTCACATTTAAGTTCATTTTGAAATATCGAAATGCAGCAACACAACAAAAACATTGAACACACAGTATAAGAAGAAATAACTCTTTTTTATTGAAATAATAGCAGTGGATACAACTTTTTTTAGTACATTGGAAATCTCGTTCCAACTTACACAGCTTCATGAAAGAAAATAACTAATAGCCTCTCTTGAAATAATTTTCAATTCCGTACATTATTTTCCTTTATTACAAATGAAATCTAAGCAGCAACTTGTACTCCAAAATACTTTAAAAGTCTTTATTTTGGAAGAAGCTTCCAAACAGCAGCAGTAAAAGCCTTATCTCTCTCGTGCGCCCACATTTACTCCAGTACCCGTAGAGAGGGGTCAGTACATTTGGAAATTTACTAGTAAGTCCAATTGGTCCACCCAGCTAATAAATAAACACTTCTGAAATTATATGACAAGCATTTATGTGATCTTTCTATTAGGGACTAGAGTTATTTATCAATTCATATCATTGGCAATAATGAACACAACATATACCTAAATTTAGGACCTGTCATACACATATAACCTTCCATAGATTATCACAAAACTAGTTCCAACATGTGTGTCGGTTACAACTTATTCTTTTTCGATCTTCCATAAAATGTTTTATTTTTAGTATATACATTGGTAGGAGATGTGACACAAGCCTATATTCACACACTAAACTAGAAAATACATCTATAATCATTTTACGATACCATACTAACATGTATCCATACTAACTCATTATGTATCTATGTTGTGTCCTATATGTAATATCAATTCGATATTAATTAAACTTATGCAAAAATTAAAATGCAATTCGTATACATATATACATACTCATTGACAAGAAAATCAGTGTGTGTCTCAGTGTCCGATTTGTGTGTCCATGTCACTATAATCTTAAATACATAATCATTAACAAGAAAATCAGTGTGTGTCAGTGTGCAAGTTATTTGTGTATCAAGTGTATGTATGTATGTATGTATGTATGTATATATGTATGTATGTACGTATGTATGTATGTATGTATGTCGTGTCCGTGAGTATGTGTCTGTGTGTCAGTGTCATGTCGTGTCAGCAAGAGGGAGTTAGGGTTAGGGTTACCTGAGCTGGAGTCGATAGGGTTACTAGGGCAGGGGTCGTCGGGGCAGGAGGTCGTCGGGGCAGGGGGTCACCAGGGCAGCGGGTCGTCGGGGCAGCGAGTCACCTGGGACGGAGGGAAAGGGGAGTGAAAGGGGCCGGGTGTCGCAGGGGTCTGGAGCAGTGGGTCGTCGGGGGCAGGGGGTCGTAGGGTGTTCGGGGCCGGGGGGAGGGGGTCAGCAGCTCATGAGGGAGTAGGTTTTTTTTGGAGGGGGGTCGAAAGAATGAGGAAGAAATGAAAACTCAAACGTCAAGACCCTATATTAACTTATTAGCAATGTTGTAAACAGACGTCACTAAAGGTTGCTAAAGTTTTAATGAGTGTGACGACTGTAAAAATACGTCGTAAAATATCGCTAATCTGAAAATAGTAGAGACGTTATAGAAGAGTACCCCGATTATGCTTTTATAAAAACCAAATACGGTCGCTACTAGTCGCTATTCGTCGCCAAAAGCGACTTATAGTGATATCGCCTACTTAAATCGCTAAACCCATTAATATTAGCAACATTTACTTACGACAAACAGATGTCTCAATAGTAACAACATTTCGTAGCAACACTTCAAAGAAGGTGCACCACAGAGATCCTTGGAGGATTCTGGGTAACAAAAATCTAAAGTGATTTCATTAAAACAACAAACGAAAGTAGAGCTTCTTTTAGAAAGGTACAAATCGAGTTGCTAGCAGCAGCAGCAACGAAAGCCCGCAAGAAGTATTTGATTAGATTAGAGAAGAAGAGAAGGAAATAAGAAAGAGAAAGGCTGCTTTGCTGGGGTGATAAGATCACCGTTGCAAAAAGCAAGATTCGCCTATATATGATCCGCTTCCAGGAACCAGCAAGTTCTAGAGAACTTCTGGAACATTGCATAGCCATAATCGTGTCGGACACACCCGACACGTCGCACAGCCATAAGATTCACCTATATACGATCCGCTTCTAGGAACCAGCATTTTCTTTTACAAATACATTATCATCATCGTGTCGGACACACCCGACACGTCCTCACAACATCCTTGACCCAACCCCAAATCCTAACCCTAGCTCTACCAATAACATCGTAGCCATGCCGCTCGACCCGACCCCGTCTTCTCTGCCACCTTCTCTGCTCCCTCCCGTTCATCGACTACGGATTGTCCCACAGACAGACTCAACCACAACCTCTTCTCCGTCATGCCCCAAAACACCGACGCACCACCACGACCCTCGACAACTCGGCCCTCCATGACCGCCAAACACCAGAACCCCCGACACCGCCGCCAACACCCTCGACTCTCTCGTCGGCATGTTTGCCTGCAGCGTCGCGCACACCCCCAGAACCATCACCCTTCACCACCACCTTAATTAACCACGGCCACAAACCATCACACCACCATCATTATCGCCACCACGGCCATCCCCTGCCCGCACCGACCTCCGGCCAACCCACCACCGTAGTCAACCACCACCGCCATACAGTCCTGGCCTACACCATCACCCCTACAAACCGATACCAACACCACCAACACCCGGACCACGGCCACCCGCCACCACAACAGCCACCCGCCACCACAACAGCCATCCACCATCACCACCTAAGAAAAAAAGAAAAAAGAAAAAAATAAATTAAAACACACACACAACCCACTCACCGTGGCCGCCGACTGGATCCGCCATCGGCGTGCCCTAGCCGCCGCGCTCCTCTTCACGCATGTGTGCGCCGCCCACACCAACATCCACCGCGCCCAGCCTCCGCATCCCCAAGCGCTCCGCTGCCTCCCTTGGTCGCGGCCACCACAATACCCCGTTTTTTATCTCCTCCGCTCGCGCCAAGCCGTCGACGACCCCACTCCGAGCTCCACCGTCCCCCTCGCACGTGAGACCCCCTCACCGATCGCCCCTTCCTCTCTCACCTGATCGCTCCTCTCGCCTCCGCACCCCGCTTTCGTTAGCAAACTCCGACCGCCGTCTCGCCTCACGGTACCGCGACCTCGCAGCCGCGCTAGCGCATCCTTTCCTTCGCCGGAGTCCTTTGGTAAACCACGACCACCCTTCCTCTCCGTCCCCATCTCCCTCTGTCTTCCCCAACTCTTTTCTTTCTCCTCCTCTCTTTTCTTTCTCCTACTGCTGCTACTTTATTTTTGTGTTTTTTTTATGCTATCCTATTCACTCCTCTCTATAACAAAGATGGTCGAACCCATCTGTGGATTTGTAAAGTTTATTATTATTATTATTATTATTATTATTATTATTATTATTATTATTATTATTATTATTATTATTATTATTATTATCTTTATTATTATTATTATTATTATTATCATCTTATTAATATTTCTACTGATTTTGTAGTATAGACATTGTTATAGTATTACTATTGTTATTATTGTAAAAAAAAATATTATTTGCTGATATTCTTTATGGGGATATTTTAGCCTAAAAAAAATATTTTTTTCCTTCTTTTTTTCCAAGTATTTATCCAAAAAGTATTTCGATTGATAAAATATATTTCAAGTATTAATTGTTTTACGCGGTACCCTATAGTTTCGACTTAAAATAATTTCACTACTTAAAGAATATTTTGAGATAATAAAATATATTTTTAAGTATTTATATAAAATATTTTACTAAGTAAGTTATAATTTGGCCTAAATTAGTTATTAATATTCCGATTTAATTACTTTAAAATATTTTTATCAAGTGTAGATATTATCTATAAGCACGTTTATACAAACTTTAGGTTTTAGCCTAAATCAGAAACTTCTCTATTTCCAAATATTTATCCAATTATTTTATTTATAAAAATAGTTTTCAAGGATTATAAATAGTTTTCTAAAAACTCGTGTAAATATTATTCATCCAAATTCTATCGATCATTCTCATGTCCAAGACCCAGCCTATCTTTCCTATTTCTTTACCAATTCTATACTACCTTATGTCCACCCTAGCTAATTTGACCCTTCCGTATCCGATGGAATTGTCTGTACCACCATCAGAGGTCATGCTGCATAGTTATTGCATCGAAGTTGCGGTTCGTGCCATCTTGATCATTGCAGTACACCAGGCGTCATACCAGGCAAGACACCTTGCCATTTGTTGTTTATTTATTTAGCTCATATTTCATGCATTATTTATTATTTTATTTTTGTAAAATAAACTGTGATACATGGCATAACCTGTTAGAACTTACTGTTCATTTACAGTTTTTGCTATATATTAGTTTTTTTACACATTAAACCTAGATTTAAGGGACCACCTTTTTGTGTTGCATTCATTGACCTTGACACGTTGTACCATGAAGTTGTGTGTCACATATAGAATACGAACGTGCGTGATTTGCTGGCCACCAGTACGTACAAGCCGTGCGATAGGATTAACCGCTAATAGAATTACATGCTAGTTTGACTTAGCGGTTATATAGATTTTTTGTTGTGGATACAATATAGTAGGCATTAATGGACGGGGAGGACAATTCCTTAGCGTATGGGCTTCGATGCACTTTCCCTTGTGACCCGGAAGCTCCACTGGAGATACGGGGTTGATGACCCATGATTACTGACGGCCACTAACATTCTGCGAAACGTTATGCTCTTATTGATTAGGCCCCTGGTGCCCCAAGGGGGACCATGCCGATCCCATTTTAGCCAGGGCCCGTGCGTGAAAGGATTGTTCTTAACTATATTTCACTTAGAACGGTTAGGCTACCTTATCCCTTAGGTATGAGTACTTTTGGTTTGGGTACTTGTATCTGACCGTGGCTTAGAACAATAACTTATCGTGGATTAGTTCGTCACATCTTGTCCTTGTTTGGTTGTAGGTGTGGCTTACTACTTCGATGAGAAGATATTGAATCTTGTTGGGGTCCGGATACCATATTGGATTCATAGCATAGAAAGATACGTCACCGTGAATTAGTTTACCATCTCATGTCCTTGTTTGGTTGGAGGGATAGTGAGCTAGTTCAACAGGTATGTATTGGACCATGTTATAATTTAATCGACTTATTTGTTTGAGCAATATTTATTCAGCTTATATGGCATGATATTATGTATCTTATTACGTCCCTCTGAGGACCTGGTTATCTCGCCAGGTGTGTGCTCTTGTCTTTCACAGGTGTTCTAGCCGTGGTCATGATCATCTCTATATCTTCGAGGATGATTGCACTTTGATCGTCTTCGCTTCGCTTGCCAAAATCATTCTTTGTATATCATGTATTTCCTTTTATAGTTGGTAGTAAATTTGTCTCCGCCCAACTACATGTACCAATGACAATTCATAGTTGATTATATGATATCTTTTATTCTTATATTTTGTAGATGAGATTAGTTAGTTGTGGTTTACTGCACTTTACAGCTTATGTATCCATACGAGGCCCATGTACTTCGTATGAATACAGCTAGCATGTCTACGTTCCTAGTCATACGTATTTTGGGACTGGGGAATTACACGCTATGACTTAAATCTTCCCACATAGGTTAAATAACAGCATGATACAAGAATGGACTAAGCCTTGAATTCTGTACCATAACTGCAATTCTTCCTACTCACATAATGACATCAACTGTGCTTCTGGCTGCACATTAAAGGCCTTGTGCTAGCCTGGTTTCAGTATATAATTTGTGGACATCTACAAATTTACCCTCAAGAGACGGCCTGATACCTCTGTCCACACACTATAGATGAGTTCTTTATAAAGAGTCATGGCATGAAGCATTGCGCTTCTTTGCGGTGCTACACCGCTATGACATGGCTTAAAGCCGAGGCTTTACCCCACCTGGGTACCTCATCGTAGTGTCATACTACTGTAACATGAGGTCACAAGCCTCTTTGTAGTGCCAAACTACCCAACATGAAGCCTTGTGCTTCCGTGCAGTTTTACGCCGCTATGACATAGCTTACGAAGCCGAGGCTTTACCCTACCTGGTACCTCTTCGTGGTGTCATGCCACTGTAACATGAAGACATCGTCCTCTTTATAGTGTTGTCTATCTCTCTTTATTACGATTATCATACAACATTAGGCTACCTGTCTATTTGCGGTACTACTCCGATGTGACTTGGCTCACAAAGCCGAGGCATTACTCCTAACCGGGAACCTCATAGTAGAGTCACCCTACGACAGCATGGAGTTACACTCTTTGTAGTGCTGCGCTACCGTGCTTCCTATAAAGCACTCCAGGCATTCACTCTACCTGAGAACTCATTAAGGCATTTAAGCCAACCTTCCCATAGGATCCATTTTTTGCAGAAAACAACAGTAGATAACAGTGGTTGTAGGTCTGTAACCTATCCATGCCACAAGGATAAGTACCTACCGTTCCTAATATTCTTTTGGTTAATAGTCCTCCCTTAAACCAAAAGCTAGATGCCTAGTAGATTTTTCTACTAATAACATAAAACTTTATGGTAGGAATGTAATAACACAATATCAGAATACCTTCAAGCCCATTTTACAAGCTACGTCATCGACCAGTTGGCGCTTGAGGCCCTTGGTGAACGGATCCGCCAGGTTCTCCTGACTTTGAACATCAATCACTGCAATAACACCCCTCTTGATGAGATCGTGTACTGCCTTGTGCTTCTACCGCACATACTACCAAAATACAGCCATTTGGCGACGGACCATTAGCGACGGATGAAGTTCGTCGCTAATAGCGATGGACTGCCGACTAAGTACAGACTGATTGTCGTCAAAAAGCTGATAAATTTTTTTTATTTTAAGGGCGAGCAAAGGTCGCCAGTCCATCGTTAAGTCGTCAGAGATATACGACGGATCATGAAGCCGTTGCTATGCCGTCACTCATTTGTCAAAATTTGGCAGGAAATGTTGAAAAAAATTGGCGCAAAATTTATCGACCACATAGCGACGGATATTCCGTTGGCCCTCTAAGGGGATATAGCGACGGACTAGCATCGGCCATCTATCCGTCGCTATATGTCATCCCTAACTTAAATTAAATCGACGGAGGGGGAATCATTTCCCCAAATTTTCTCTCTCTCTCTCTCTCTCTGGTACGCGCAGAGCTCTCTCTCTCTCTCTCTCTTTCTCTCTCTCTCTCTCTCTCCAGGTAATCCTCTCTCTCTCTCTCTCGGTGGTCGGGGCAGCGGGGGCCGATGGTGGTGGGGGTGGGGGTCACTGGCGGGTAGGGAAGCGGAGGGGCCATTTTGGGGTGGGGGTGGTAGAGGTAGGGGTCGCAGGGGGGAGGGTGGGTAGGGTAGCAGGGGGTTAGGCAGCGGAGGGGGGTTTTGGGGTGGGGGTGTTGGCCGGGGGTTGGCGGTGGAAGGGTAGGGCAGCGGAGGAGGGCCGGAGGTGGGGGTGGTGGTGGTCAGCGGTGGTGGGGATAGGGGTCGGAGGGGGATGTAGGGCAACGAAGGGGGGCCGGGGGACGGAGGTGGGCCGGGGGTGGGGGGATGGCGGTCGGCGGTGGTGGGGGTTGGGAGCCGGGGGTGGGTGTTGGGGTCAGCAGATGGGGGCCGGGGTGGGAGTTGGGGTCGGCGGTGGTGGGAGTGGGGATCGGCGATGGTGGGAATGAGGAGTTGGGGGTCGGTGGTAGTAACACACACATACACACACACACACACACACACCCCGAAATAGAATCCTAGCTATACGATATTGCCGACACATATCCAATACGACCGATACTAATCTGATATTGCCGATACATATCTGATACGTCCGATATCTATCTGATATGGCCGATACCGAATCGATACATCAAATACGAATCCTAGTTATATGGTCGATACATGTCGGATAGGACGATACCAATTCGCTAAGGCCAATACCAATTTGATACGGCCTATACCAAACCTGTAGACCGATACTAATCTGATACGGTCGATACTAAGTACATCCGGCCTATACCAACGGATCCACCAGTTACTACACAGTGGGCCCCGGAGTTCCCCCGGACTCAGTTACATCCGGTTACTGGTGAGTACATGATTATATACTAATTCTGTTTAGTTTGTCTTATGATGCAGATTTTTACATCCAATCTGTGATGGATCGTTACTTCGTTGATCGTACATGGATGTACAAACGACAACACGAGAGCATAATAGGTATGAGTGACAATTTTTAGGCAGGCATGGAAGTGTTTCTTAAGTATGCCATGAGCAAAGATCAGTACATGGACGGTAACAAAATCAAGTGTCCATGTGGTAATTGTCGCAATAGACGTTACGAAGAAGTGGTGACTGTGAGAGATCATTTGACCCGTAAGGGTTTCGTACGTGATTACGACCTGTGGTCATCGCAAGGTGAACTATATGCGAAAAGACAGGTTGTGAATGCTGCTTCTTATGCTTTTGTTGATAATGCTGCAACGAATTTTGTCATCGAAGACGACGGATGCTCTGTTGATTATGGAGACCTGCAGAACCTTGTACGAGATATGGTGTACGATGCGGCAGGGCCTAATTTTGATCGGAAGGATCCGAATCCCAAGGCGAAGGAGTTCTATGATATATTTCAGGATGCAGATACTCCTCTATATCCTGGTTGTGAGACTCACTCCTTATTGTAAATGACGATGCGGTTGTTGAACATAGAGTCTGATTTTAACTTGCCACATACTTGCTATGATCAGATTACACAACTAATCAAGGAGGTGTTACTGAAGAAATCAAAAGAGATCCCAAAAAACTTCTACAAGTCAAAGATGATGGTCCGACAACTGGGATTGGGGTACGAGAAGATTGATTGTTGTTGCAACGGATGCATGTTGTACTATAAGGAGAACGAGGACATAGAAAGTTGCAGCTTCTGTAATACGGATCGTTACAAGCCAGTACAGGAAAAAGGAAAGTCAACTAGAAAACGACGTCCTTACAAGTATATGTATTACTTTTCGATCACAAAGCGCTTGCAGATGATGTATATTTCTCTGAATATAGCAGAACACATGACGTAGCACAACGAAGAACGCACAAAGGATGATAGAGAATGTCACATCCTTCGGATGGAGAGGTGTAGAAACATTTTGATTTGTGTCATCCAGATTTTGCTGCAGAGCCTAGAAATATACCTCTGATGCTATGTTCTGATGGCTTCGCCCCTTTCGGGCAGTCGGAATCTCAATACTCCTGTTGGCCGGTCATTTTTACCCCTTACAATCTGCCACCATGGATGTGTATGAAGACTTCTTATATGTTCTTGACAGCTATCATACCCGGTCCTAAAAATCTGACGAAGAACATCGATATATATTTACATCCGTTGGTGGATGAGCTGAAACAGCTGTGGGAGATCGGCGTCGCAACCTATGATATTTCCAAGAAACAGAACTTTCAGATGACAGCTTAACTGATGTGGATAAACAATAATTTTCCAGCATATGGTATGCTGTCGGAATGCAGTACTCACGGCACTATGTCTTGTCCGATATGCATGGAAAACAGTAAGGCGTTCTGCCTTAAGTATGGAGGAAAAACTTCTTTCCTTGACTGTCACCGTCAATTTCTGCCCGCGAGTCATCCTTGAAGAAAGAACAAGGACACGTTCAGAGCTGGAAAACAAGAATTTTCTCATCCGTCTGTCAGATTGTCGGGATACGATATTTGGAAAGATGTAAAGGATTTGCCCACCGTAATTGAAGATCCATCGAACAATCGTGTCGAGGGGTTCGGACAAAGCCATAACTGGACCAAACAGAGTATCTTCTGGGACTTGCCTTATTAGAAAGATAATCTTAAAAGGCATAATCTTAATGTCATGCATATTGAAAAAATGTGATCGATAATGTCTTTAATACCGTCATGGATATTAAAGGAAAGACGAAGGACAATCCAAAAGCACGACAAGACATTGTCGAGATATGCAAGCGTCCTTATCTAAACTTGACACAAAGGGGAGCTGGTGGACAATTAATTAAGCCGATAGCATAATACACATTAAGCAAGAAAGATAGATTAATAATCTGCAAGTGGATATCTACTTTAAGATTTTTCGACGGCTATGTATCGAATTTGGCTAGATGCGTTGATCTCAATGAACGCAAGCTAACGGGAATAAAAAGTCACGACTGCCACGTATTTATGGAAAGATTACTGCCCATTGCTTTGAGAGAGTTGTTGTCTTCTGCTGTATGGGTTCCGTTGGCCGAGCTATCTACATTCTTCAGGGATATTTGTTCAACTAAGTTGACGGTGCAACACATGGTTGAACTTAAGGAAAAGATTGTCTTAACAATTTGCAAGTTAGAGAAAATATTTCCTCCGAGCTTCTTCGACAGCATGGAGCATCTACCGATTCATCTAGCACACGAAGCCCATGTCGGTGCATATGTTCATTATCGATGGATGTACCCATTTGAAAGGTAAATAAAAATCGATTTAATTTAAGTTGAATTTAAGTGAAATTTAAAATTCAATGTTAATTCTCAAGATAATTTGTCTCTCTAGATACCTATACCATCTAAAGAAGAAAGTTGGCAACAAGGCTCATATAAAGGCTTCGATATGTGAAGCATATCTTATCGAGGAGGTATCAAAGTTCTGCTCCATTTATTTTGATACTCATGTTCAGACAAATCGAAATAGACCTCAAAGGAATGACGAGGACGTTGAGGATGGAGGTATATTCAATGTAAGGGACAAGCCTATTGGGGCTAGTAAGAAATGGTGGTTGACTGACGATGAGTATGATGCCGCTCACCGATATGTCTTGTTAAATTATGACATACAAGAAGTGAGAGATTTGGAGAAGTAAGTGACTACACTTACACTCGTTGTAATCTCTAATTTGGTGAAGTAAGTGACTGCACTTATATTTATTCTCTCTTACATAGTATTTAGAGATGAAGTCAAAATAAGGACACCCAATATTACCGATGAAGGACTTCAAAGAGAGGTTGATTGTACCTTTCCGTCCTGGTTTCGTAAATACGTAAGTAACTGAGATTTTATGTTATACGGCTACCATTAAAATATATGCATCTAAAATATTCAAATTATCAATATTTGTTTACAGGTTTTATTGCCTGAAACAACACTTACAAATAAAAGTATTCGTTATTTGGCATTGGGACCAAAGAAGCATGCAAAGACTTGGCCATGCTATGTCATTAATGGCTTCAAGCTTAAGGCAACTAAGAATGGTATAAATGTTGAATTTCTCAATGACGGCTTCAGTACCAAGGATTCTGGTGTTTGCATAAGAGGCACCATCTATGACAACGAGCCAGACTTTGACTATTATGGAGTGCTTCAGGATATTATAGATTCACAATATACTGCCCCATATGATATGCATATTGTGATGTTCAAATGTGAGTGGTTCGATACGACACCAAATATCGGTTGGAGAATCGATAAACAATTTGGATTCGTCGATATAAATCATCGCAGGAGGTATAAAGGGTCCGACACGTTTGCGATAGCAAGTCAGGCTATTCAAGTCTACTATACAAGCTATCCAAGACGTCGTAGAGATCGATTTGACTGGTGGGCAGTATGCAAGATTAAATCTAGAAATACATTCAACGTTGGACACCCAGCATACCAAGAGGACCAGATCGAAAAGTCCCAATACTTGGGACAACAGTCAGATACCATGAATATTGAAGATTTTATTGAGGAAAATAGAGGGGAGGAAGAGGGTGATACACAAGACTTAGTTGTCAACCAGGGAAGAAAGAGGCGTCTTGTCCCAAGTATTGAGGCTCAAGAAGAAGAAGAAGAAGAAGAAGTAGAAGAAGAAGAACTTGATGAGGATGAGGATACAGATGAAGTCGACGATGAGGATGAGGATAAAGAAGAGGCCGAGGACGAGGACGAAGACGATGACGATGATTAGATTAAATATTGGTATATAACACTTCTAAATACATGAATTTAGTTTGACCTCATAAAAGCACTTACAACTAACTTAGTGAATTCAGTTTAAACTTCTGCATTCTTGTTTCAATTCATGGTTTTGTCGTTCGATCATTTACTTATTGTATGATTTTTTTTGCAGATGGCACTCCTAGTTCTTCTCGTTACGACGGCACTCGTCGCCTAACTGGTGGTACATATATATATATATATATATATATATATATATATATATATATATATATATATATATATATATATATATATATATATATATATATATTAGTTTAGTTTTATATTCATTTATACTTCTATATTGTTAATTATGTTTATGTGTTCTATTTCAAGGTCATGATGGCTAACACTCGTCGTAATGGTGTTGGTCGTGGTGGTGGTGGTGGTGGTACTGGTGGCCCTGGTCGTAGGCGTGGTCGTAGTGGTGCTGCTGGTGGTAGTGGTCGGGGCCGCCTTCCGCAGTCCCAGGATATGACCCATCTAGCGATCCCGACCCGAAGAGTACCCCAGGCACGGACTCATCCCGCAGGCGATCTACCCCGGGGCTATCTTCCCTTTGGCGAGGGATACGTCTCCATCCGTTGACGATTCCGTTTCGCCAGCGGATCCACCAGTTACTGCTCAGTGGGCCCCAGAGTACCCCCGGACTCAGTTACATCTGGTAACTGGTGAGTACATGTGCGGAGCCGCGGATCCTCCGACGCCACCAGAGAGGCCGATAGGCGAGTTCCGACGAGAGCTATGGCCTGTGGATGAATCGTAAGTAAATTTAAGTTAATTTATTAAATTTGTTTCATTTATTCAATTTAATAATCCAGTTGTTGCTTCTTTGTAGGTTTTTCCGTGGGATGCTGCCAGGCTTCCAGGACAGGTTATCCGGTCAAACTACCATGGCCCTTACCTCAATTTTTCTGAGGTGCCCCTAGACTTTTAGTACGTCAGCTCGATGAGATGAGGGTATATATATATATATATATATATATATATATATATATATATATATATATATATATATATATATATATATATCTTGTGGTTAATTATTAATTACTCTTTAATCAACCTTTTTTTAATTACGTGATAATTAAATTTGTATGTCAGAGGACGTTCTGGTGGCCCCCCCATCGCGAGGAGGCGATCCACAAGACATACAGAAGCACCGTCGGGAAGAAGATATAGGACGCTGTGTATGACCTTCAAACGGCGCATTCGAAGAATGAGTGGATCCGACAGGACTATTATGAGCAGATCTTGGAGAAGATGGCTGCTCCTACGTACAAACAAAAATCAGAAAAAGTGAAGGAGAACCGACGGGCCGCGGGGCTACATACGGGGAGATCAAGGTCCCACGCAGCAACGCTTATAGATCTGGTAAGATACCGCACATTCATTCCACTATCTAATTCGGTACTATTAATATACTTAATTAATTAAATTCTACAAATATTTTGTATGCAGACCCAACGGACGTTGAAAGCAAAAAAAAGGCAGAATCGGTCACCATGCATGATATATTCCAGCATACCCACAAGTGGCAGAAGGACGGGAGCTTCGTCGATGAGAGGGCCAATAAGACTGATGTAAGTACTTATGTTTATGAGATTTATGTTAGAATTATAAGTATTCAGACTATAACTTTGGTAAACTTAGGATTCAGACTATAACTTAGGGAAACATAGGATTTAGATTATAACTTAGGTAAACTTATAGTATAAATACATTCATTTGATAGGCTGCGTATCGTGAGGCCCTTAGTCGGCTTCAGCCATCTACTATCGAGGATGTCGACGAAACAACGCCCACCAGGACGCCCTCTTCTACGGCCGCTCGCTACGACGACATGTTCATAGATACCTATTACGATCCGCTACCCAAATTGTTGGGCCGGGCCGAGTCATGTCCAGCCTGCGCTTGAGATAAAGCGTAGTAAGCTGTTCTAAAGACAAATAAGATAAGAAAGTGTGCTATTAGTTTTATATGTAATAATGAGTCAGAATATATCCAAACACAAAATTATCTCGTATATAAATATGTTTCGAGTACATGGCCAAAATATAAAACTGGATACAGGTCCAGTTATAAGATACGTAGTCTAATACATGACTATTCTCAAAAGTCCCAAGTAAATAAACAAACTAGACGAGTTTCCCAGCAGATACATCCGCGTAAGGTAAAGTCTGATCCTCGGTGGCAACCCCATAATAAGAATCACAAAGCAACTCCTCCTCGGTAATTATACCTACAATATTATCCTGTCGGGACGGGAGCAAGTACTGATTCTAACAAACAAAATATATGAAATATGAAATGAACAAAAGTGTAGGAATCATGGCATATCATAATCTATCATGGCATCATATGTTTGTTTTAAAGTTTAAAACTGTAGCATGTACGTGATCGGTCAATAGGTAAAATAGGATACACAGTGGCACATATTAATTTTCTGATGTGTACATACATACACATAATGGCATCGGTGTATATCCATACACAAGTGCGAGACCAAAACATACGACAAAGTTACATATAGAATGTAACAGTGCTCGGTAAATACATACGGAGAAGGGGGCATGATCACGTACTCTACTAACAGTTTTCCCTTAACTCGTTTTATAACATGTGAACGATACAAGAACAGTATAAAGCATGGTGGATACTGAGAGCAGTATGAAGCATATGAAACATGGTGATATACGACTTGCAGTTTAGATATTAACATGGTTTATACAAAATTCATTATGTGCTGTAAATAAAGTTTGTAGAGGTACTTGCCTCTAGCAAAGCAAGGTAGTGAAGGAAATGCTATAGATGTCTGGTGTCTCGTTACTGTAAAAATAACACATAAACTTAGTTTTATAGTAAGTTAAACACTAAGACACTAGTTGTGCGACACGACTTTCTGACTGGACACCTAGCCAAATGATGACTTTAGCATAGGAGACCAATGTGGGGTGAAACAATATATAAAATAACTTTCTAGGGCCTTTACACTATGGTAGGGTGAGGTCCAATACTACAATATCCCAAAATCACACAATACATCGTAAGTCGTAATTAATCAATAATTAAAACAGACTGTACACTGTGTTCCAACAATTTTTAAGATAGACAAAAAGCTCAATTATACATAAAATAAAGTACAAAAATGATCCTTGTTAATTATAGAAATGTATACTAATTTTTTTGGAATTTATAAACCCTTATAGATATTTATTAAAAATCAGTAAACATAAGTATCCTGAAAATGAGTTCTGTTTTCCTATTTTAATAAAATGCCAAAAGTACTTATTAAATGCTGAAAAAATTATATTAAATTAGATAAATTAACATAGTATTTAAATCCAATTTTTTCCCATATTTTTACAGCAAATAAAATATATATAAAAATTCAAAAATAGCAAGTAACAATTTCTGGAAAATAATTTATTAATTATTTACTATTTTATCCATGTATACGAAATTGAACCGAAATCCAGATACGGAACCCAAAGTCATGAATCAAGTTCAATATGACTTGTACAGACTTTGAATATATTTAGACACATTTGGACCCAAAATCCCATGCTAGGTTTGGACACCAAATGGCCATGATTAATAAAATACAATAATTCAAATATACATTAAGGTATTTTTAATAATATATTTTAAAGTGGTGAAAAATACAAGTCATAAAATTATATAATAAAATAACTTATGAATTTAGACATAATGACATTTGCACAAAATTGTATTTGAAATATATATACATATACAACAAATACATTTATATTTATACATAAATATATAGATATTTATATATATAATGAATATATATATATATAATAAATATACATATATATATATATATAAGCACTTAATATAAAATATATATATATATATAAATACAGTATATATATATATAACAGTATATATAACAATATATATATAAATACATATACATATATACATATATACATATATATATATATATAAGCACATATATATATATATATATATATATATATATATATATATATATATATATATATATATATATATATATATATAAAAATATATATATATATATATATATATATATATAATAAAATAATTAAAAACAAAAAATAAAACAAAAAGAACAACAAAAGGGGGGGCTCGAACTTGGCCCGCTGGGACAGGGGGTGGGTCTGAGCGCCACTCGGCTGACCAGGGGGCCAGCTCGAGCTTGATGTTCGGGTTGGGGCTTGGGTTAATTTTATTGTGAAATAGATTAACGGGTTGGAAAAACAACCCAAACCCGATAACCAACCCATTAGCCCAATGGTTCTGTGTCTTTCTGTCCTAACAGTTAGGGACACGAAGACACATGAGTCCTGTGTCTAAAGTGTGCACGACACGCACAACACGAGTTCCTCGTGTCCGAGTCCACCATCAATCTCACCGACACGAAACGAGTCATCCACGTGAAAATGAGACACGGGGGTGAAGTAAATACAAAGGAACACATACGTGTTCGGCGCGACGAAGCTGTCGGGGTTACTAGCGGCGGCCATAGGCGTCGGGGTCGGTGGCGAAGGGTGGCGATGGGTTCGTCTCGTCGAGGCGAACAAGGTGGTGGTTGTGCGAGGCTACGGTGAGGGCTGGAACGGCGGTGATGGCAAGGCGCTAACTCCGACGAGCTCGTCGGAGAAGAAGGGTGTTAGGGCGCGCTGAGGTCGTCGAAAAATAGTGTAGGGTTAGGGTTTGGGGTCTGGGTTGATTTATAGGGTCGGGAAGTCGATCGGATTAAGGCTAGGGTTACGGGAAATTAGGGTTTAGGTCGGTCGGTCATCGGTCGTCGGCGAGGTCGTGGGGGGGTGACGGGTGTTTTACGGTTAGGTCCCCCAAATTTGGGGTTTTACAAACTAACCCTACCGCCTTAGCAAAATACAAAAACCTAATTTGCAAAACCTATCCTGCAGTATTTTGTACAAATTCTAATTTGTACAAACAATGCAAAAATTGCAAACCAACTTAAAAACAATCTAATAAATTACAAACTGATATAAAAACAATTTAAATAATTGCAAAATGATATTTTTAGCTTTAAAAATTATTTTAAAAATCATTTAAAAATTCTAGAAAATTTTAATAATTATAATAACTCATTTTAAAGATATATATTATTTTAAAATCTAGGGGCTTACAAATCTTCCCTCCTTGAAAAATCTTGTCCTCGAAATTCACAAGGATAGAAGACTCTACAAATATTTAGTATAGCAAACAATGCAAACAATGACTAAGGCTACTATTAAGACTAACCTCTAAGGTATCAAGTGGGAACGGGTGGTTCTCTCGCGGCTGTTGGGTCGAACAAGTAAGGATATCGCTCCCTCATGTCCGACTCCCTCTCCCAAGTAGATTCTTCCGGAGAGTGACGGCTCCAAGCTACTCGTACCAAGGTTATGACTTTGTTCCTCAGCCTCTTCTCCCTCCTGTCCAATATCTCCACTGGCTGCTCAGTAACTGCAAGACTCAGTCCGATCTCCAACTCTGAATGATCTAGCACATGGCTGGGGTCTGGAATGTATCTCCTCAGCTGAGACACATGAAAGATATCGTGAACTCCTGCTAGGTTGGGAGGAAGTGCAACCCTGTAAGCTACCTCTTCGAGCCTGCCAAGTATCTCGAACGGTCCAATGTATCTGGGGCTCAACTTGCCGCCTCGTCCGAACCGGATCGTCCTTCGAGTAGGTGATATCTGTAGGAACGAAATAGTAAAGCGTAATACTCTAGAGGGGGGGTGAATAGAGTAGGCAGCGGAATAATACTAAATAAAAATGTTAGCAGCACAATCACAGAATATTAATCACAACTAAAATAATATAAAGGCAAAGTTAAGAGAGCAAACGCAAAGACAGCGATGTATACTGGTATCCCTCTGTTGAGGACTAATCCAGTCGGTAGAACTCTTGCTACCAGTTGAATCCACTATTGGAAAAACTGCAAGTTTTCTTACGAAGTCCTTGCAACTTCTACAACACGAGCTTTGATACGAAGAACTCGTCCAACTTCAAATGTGAAGAGGTATTCTTCAATCAAGCCTTCTGATTACAATCTTTCAGAAACTTCTAGACCGTACCGCACTGGCAAATTGACTAGAGGATTGTAACTGGCTTGGGATCTGAAATTGAAAGCTCTAGAAAACTCTTTGGAAGACTGAAAGCTTTAGATAGAGAGAAGATTGAAAGTGAATGAGTGAGTTGAAATGATCGAAATCCTTCTCTATTTATAGGAGTTCCAAAGGCATACTTCTGTCAGAATTCGGGCAGAATTCGGAAAGAACTCTTTGAGCAAATCTCGGTCAAATCCGCAACTGCAGGAGGACCAAGTTCCAAAGATTCAAAATCACAACGGCCACTAACCGAACTCTGGCCGAACCCTGGCCGAACTCTGGCCAAGTTCTGTCAGGGTTAGGTTAGGGTTTTAAAAATAGGTTTTGGTGATTTTTGAAAACCTTTTTGAAAACCTTTTTGTAAACATTTTGATAGGTCATTTTAAAAAAACATTTTGAACTATTTTGGGGATAGCCTATTTGCCAGTACGACTCGGTGTACAATATATTTCTAGACTCAAATAAAATGAAAATTACATTGCATAGAAAATACAGACTCGAGTAGGCAAATAGATCTTCAGTCTTGAACGGAGTGGACAGCCAATCTTTCTTATGTCCAAGAAACCGAGATGTCCCAACTAGCTTTGTATATCCAGACAGAGTTTGATCAATTATTAAAATCAGGTTGACCATATGACCAATGGGCCAACAATCTCCCCCATTTTGATAATTGACAAACTATGAATGATATAACATTAAGCTTGTTCAAAAAGAATCAAAACGTGAAATTGTTCATGTCCTGTATTTAACTCAAAAAAAATGTTAGATCTTTTAATTTTCTCCCCCTTTGTCACTTAGCAAAATAATTGCACAAGAGAAGGCTCCCCCGCATTTAATGCAGAAGGCTCCCCCGCAACTAATGCATAAGGAACAAATAGTGAGAAAACATAATAAATAAAACATAAAGAGTAGATATACATCATCACAGGCATGTAAAGTTTCTACAGATTATCATCACAAGCATGCTATTTGCTCTAAAGAATATTATCACATGCATGCTATTTCACAGGCAGTTTGTAATGAAGAAGCAGTATAAAGAGATAGTGCTAAAACAAAGTGCTGAAATAAACTGAAATATCATAAAAGAAACACCATAAGCATGTCCATGATGATAAAAGTACTGAAAGCATACTACAAAGTGCTGATAAATATCAAAAGTACTGATAAAAAGAAATACTGATAAAAACTTGGAATGTTGGAGCATTTCCAAGTATACAATAGAATGTCACTAAAAAATCAAATCACATCTCCTCATCACTATCCTCGTCATTATCATCATCAGCAGCTCGGCCAGCATGACCGGAAGGACCAGCACCAGAAGTACCAGCGCCAGAAGGATGAGTAGGGGCGCCAGCATAGAACTCACCACCGTAGTCACGAGGTGCACGATACCAATCATAGGCGTTACCTGGCTGGAAGTAGGCATGGACAGCCTCATCCTCACAGCGGTAACCCGAAAAAGCTGGATCTCGAGGGATGGAGGCGGCAGAGTGACCAGTCTGGGCAAAACGCAGATCGGCCAAGGAGTTTGCCATCGCCTGGTAACGGGTGACGTCGCGGAACTCACGCTCGTGAGCCATGTCCGTCAACGAGACGTGCAAAGCAGATAAGTGCTGATGTATGCCCTCAAATGTCATGGCAAACTGATGAGGTGGTGGAGGAGGTGCAGTAGGAGGAGCAGTAGGTGGAGCTGAAGCAGTCCGGCTGCGACGAGATAGCTGAAGAAACTTGGGCTCAGAGTCCTGAGTACAAGTCGATAGATCGATCTCAAATCGCTGAAAGATACGAGAGAGAATCATCGCGTAAGAGAGATTTTGATCTCTTGTACGACATCGTCCCATCATCTGAATGATAGTCTTAGGGGTAGAAAAAGGAAACCCCTTAAGAATATGGTACATGGCGGACAGCTCAAGTGAGGTCACATCATCTTTGAAAGTGGATTTGGGAAGGATAGTAGAGTAGATGATGCGATGCAATTCGTAGTTGAACAAGTTCAGGTTGTTAGCCTTGAACTTTCCAGAGCGTACTCTGTCAGGAGCACAAAGTTCCGCTTTGAAACTAGTGAGTGTCGTGCCTTCGGGAAACTCGAATTCTGTGATGTCTACTAGTGGTTCACCTTCATTGGGAATACCAAGAATCTCTGCTAGGAGGGCATCATCGAACTCGATGTCGATGCCTCCAACACGTGTGCTCACGACAAAAGTATTTACTACGAGATTACAATAGAATAAACGAATGGCATTAGTAGCTATCGGAAAGCACAGTTTAACAAATAAGTGTAACCCTAATGCCTCAAACAAGTGACGATGATCGGGAAATATCGTCCATTTGATCGGAGCGCCGCCGCATATGGATCGGGTGGAAAAATCACCGTACCATAATAGGGCTTGGTCGAGGGTTTGAAAGAAAAACCCATCGAAAGCGCCGTCGCTCATTTGGATCGGCGAAAAGAGTGAATCCGTGTGTGGATTCGAAGATGACCCTTCCTCACTAGGAGTGGTCTTCTTCTTCCTCTTGAATGGATTAAATTTAGGTGCCATTGAAAATAAAAAGCACAAATTGAAAGGTGGAGAGAGAGGGAGTTATACCTCACGAAATCAGGATATGTTGTAGAGAATGTCGATCTCCGCACGATTCCAAATTTTGGAGAGATTTTACCAAGTAGATTGGAAGGAAAAGATTGGTGAAGAACTAAGGTTTGATGGCTCGGGTCGGCTGCTGCTGCTGTTTGAATTGGTTTGGAAGCAATGAAAGAGAAGAAGCTCTCGGGTTCTGGATATATACACAGATACCCTCAACCGAACTCGGGCCGAATTCGGTCAGAGCTCTGGCCGAATTCGCCTAGGGTTCTTCAAAGTTGATTTTTGCCACTTCTTTTTTATTATCTCATTTCAAATATTTAATTCAAAGATTAGTTATTTTAGCCTTCAAATAACATAATTAATAATATTTTATGAATTAAATGTCGTTACACAGCGACTGTCTCAGATTAGCTGTAGGAGTACTATTCCAGCTGGCGGAGGTTCACCGGGGAACTCTTAAATACCGCTTCGCTTCAACCATAGTTGTGGTGACAGACAGACTCTTTATTGGCTTGTCTCTAACACAGTTTTTGCGTATTGAGATATAATCATAAAACAGAATCAATTAATATTATTGACGTCCAAAATTCCTAATTCTCGACGTAAATAATTGAAACGATCTTCCGCTAGAGGTTTAGTGAAGATGTCAGCTAATTAATTTTCAGTATCTATGTACACAAGGTTTATATCTCTATTTTGATGATGATCTCTAAGAAAATGATGTCTAATCTCGATATGTTTAGTATGAGAGTGACATACTGGATTCTTAGTCAAATTAATAGTGCTCGTGTTATCACAGAAAATGGGAATATATGTGTAAAATAAATCATAGTCTTCTAGGGTTTGTTTCATCCACAAAATCTGAGCACAACAACGTCCTGCGGCGATGTACTCAGCCTCTGTTGTTGATAGGGCTACAGAATTTTGCTTTTTACTAAACCAAGAGACTAAAGCTTTGCCTAAGAAATGACATGTGCTACTTGTACTTTTTTTATCAACTTTGCATCCAGCAAAATCTGCATCCGAATAACCGATAAGGTCAACGGATTTAGTTTTGGGATACCACAAGCCAACAGAAGAAGTGCCTTTAAGGTATCGGAAGATACGCTTAACTGCGGACAGATGTGATTCCTTTGGGTTAGCTTGAAAACGTGCACACAGGCAAACACTAAACATTATATCTGGACGACTAGCAGTTAAATAAAGTAAACTACCAATCATACCTCGATACTTACGTGTGTCGACTGGCTTGCCTTGTTCATCTGAATCAAGCTTTGTTGAAGTTGCCATTGGAGTGCCAATAGGTTTGACATTGTCCAGATCGAACTTCTTTAGCAAGTCTTTTGTGTACTTGGCTTGATTTATGAATGTCACATTATCAGTTTGTTTGATTTGCAATCCGAGAAAAAATTTCAGCTCTCCCATCATGCTCATTTCAAACTCATTCTGCATACACTTAGAAAATTCTTGACACAGAGATTCATCAGTTGATCCAAATATAATATCATCAACATAGATTTGAATTAAAAGCAGCTTGCCATTAAAAGATTTAATAAAAAGTGTAGTATCAATCTTCCCTTTTGAAAAACCGTTGTCAAGTAGAAAAGAGCTTAGACGATCATACCAAGCACGAGGGACTTGTTTTAAACCGTAGAGAGCTTTCTTCAACTTGAAAACATGATCTGGGTTTTTGAAATCCGTGAAACCTGGAGGTTGTGCTACAAAAACTTCTTCTTTTATAAAACCATTTAAAAAAGCACTCTTCACATCCATTTGAAAAAGTTTGAAATTATGAAAACATACAAATGCACATAACATGCGAATGGATTCTAATCTCGCAACTGGGGCATAAGTCTCATCGTAGTCGATACCTTCTTCTTGATTGTATCCTTGAGCTACGAGTCGAGCCTTATTACGAGTCACTAAACCATTCTCATTCAGTTTGTTTTGGAATACCCAACGGGTGCCAATGACCGGATGATCAACAGGCCTAGAAACAAGTTTCCAAACTTGATTTCGTTCAAATTGGTTTAATTCCTCTTGTATAGCATCTATCCAAAAACTATCACTACATGCTTCATCAATAGTTTTAGGTTCTAGCTGTGAAATAAATGCAACACTAGAAACAATATCTTTACAGGATGTATGAGTACTTACTCCCTTGGTAATATCACCAATTACCAAGTCCTTTGGATGATTAGCTGTAAATTTCAACCTTTTCGCTTCATTCTGAAGGTAGCTGGTTCCTGGATCTTCTCTAGGAGGTTCAGCTAGTGCAGAGCTTGGTTGAGAATCAGCTGGAGTTGAGCTTGGTACAGATGTATCTTCGTCATTGTCATCAATTGTCATTTGATTCAATTCATCAAAAGTGACATTGATTAACTCCTCGATGATCATGGTACGTTTGTTTAAGACTCTGTATCCTTTGCTCTTGGCCGCATAACCTAAAAATATACCTTCATCGGCCTTTTCATCAAATTTTCCTAAATTGTCTTTTGTATTAAGAATAAAACATTTACAACCAAAAATTCTAAAGTATGAAACTGAAGGAATTCTATCAAACCATAACTCAAATGGGGTCTTCTTCGATTTGGGTCGAATTAGAACTCTATTGAGAACAAAGCAAGCTGTGTTGACAGCTTCAGCCCAAAAATATTTGGGTAGATTAAACTGGTTTAACATCACTCTGGCCATTTCGGTTAGAGTTCTGTTCTTACGTTCCACAACTCCATTTTGTTATGGAGTCCTAGGGCAGGAGAACTCGTGTATAAAACCGTGTGTGTCACAAAATTGCTCAAAATCAGCATTCTCGAATTCGCCACCATAATCGCTTCTAATGCGAGTGATCATGTAACCTTTTTCATTCTGAACTTTCTTGCAAAAGGCGACAAATTCGGATAATACATCATTCTTGCGTGTCAAGAAATATACCCACGTGTATCTAGAGAAATCATCTACAATTACGAAAGCATAAAGTTTACCTCCGAGGCTAGCAACTCTGCTAGGACCAAATAAGTCCATATGAAGCAATTGTAGAGGTCTAGTAGTACATACTGCATTTACTGACTTGAAAGTGGATCTGGTAGCTTTGTTTCTTTCACATTGACTGCATATCGAATCCTTCTTGAATGTAATGTCCGGTAAACCGCGTACTAGCTTCTTTGTGGATAATCTTGATATTGTATCCATATTAGCGTGACCGAGTCTCATATGTCACAGATGACTCTCATCACTCTTGGCCATTAAGCATCTACCTGAAATGTTAGTTTCTTCTAACAAATAGAAAACATATATATTGTCTTCCCTGATACCTTCAAAGATAGTACTACTAGTTGAGCTATCAACTATAGTACATTTGTCTTTGCCAAAGTTGATGCCATAACCATGATCAGCTAGATGACTTATGCTGAGTAGGTTATGTTTCAACTCGGTAACCAGACAGACATCCTTAATTACAGGATAGGAAGACTTACCAACATCACTGATACCAATAATATACCCTTTCAAATTATTACCGAAGGAGACATAGCCTTCCTTCTTTTTCTTCGACAGTGTTGCAAATAGGGTAGCGTCACCGGTCATATGCCGTGAGCAACCGCTGTCGAGGATCCATTTGCTTCTAGCATGTGAAGGATGTTCCACCTACAAAACAGTTTGCAGATGAAACCTTTGGTACCCATTTCTTGTAGGGTCCTGAATTGTTAGCTTTAGGTATCCAAGCATAAACATTTAGATCTACAAGCCTTCTCATTCTACATGCAGATGATATATGACCAATGAGGCCACAATAATGACATAGTGCATGTCGAGTGTTGACAGCTGAGTGGTGTGCATGGTTGGTAGGTTTGGGTTTTCTAGTATAGAAGAAAGCATACCTATAATCTTGTTTGGGCTTAACCTTTTGGGGTAAAGGTTTGATAGGGTTAGGTCTGACAGTGTTTGGCTTGGGAATGTTCCGATTTCTCGGTAAGTGACACGTGTTAGGGTAGGAAGCAGCAGGCTCAGGCTGTTTTCCTAACCTAATTTCCAATCTTTTGGAAGTGTCATACAACTTAGTATAATCAGAGGTAAGTGATTCCATTCTGATTTATGCACATTGAAGACTTTTCTTCTCTATAGAAAGTTCTTCCTTGAGTTGGCCAATAATTTTGTCTTTCTCTTCAGATGACTTGGTAGTCTCGTGTAATAAGAGCTTTATTGAAGAAAGCTCACTAGACTCACTAACATTACTTCTAACCTCAGCTAGTAGGTCGGTAAGTCTACCTATTTCACCTTTGTACTCTTTGAGTACCTTCTTAGAAGTCTGATACTTACTACGCAGTTTCCTGTAATCAGTCATCAGGTCACTGAAGGCATCTCCTAATTGCTCAAAGGTGAAGTCATCATAAGTATCAACTACAAGTTCAGTAGGTACCTGATCGGATGCCATAAAGCATACGTTTGCAGCATCTTCTGATTGTTCGTCTTCTGAGTCGCTGACTTCACTTTCATGCCATATGCTGGTGTTGGCATATTTCCGTGATGTTGATCTCTTCAGGTTTCCTTTTTCATACCTGTTGCTCTTCTTGCTTGATGATGAGTTTGTGGGACAATCCTTCTTTATGTGTCCCTTCTTCTTACAACCATAGCAGACAGCATCTTCTTGGTACCAGTTGTTGTTGTTGTTGTTCTATTTGACTCTCTTCTCATGTCTCATGAATCTTTTGAACTTCCTTGCTAGGAGTGCTTGATCTTCAGCATCAGATCAACTGCTGTTTGAGTCATCTTCAGCAGCTTTTCTGTGCTGAGCCTTGAGGGCGATAGTCTTCTCCTTTGGTGCAGGCTCTTCAAAATCTTGTAGCTCCAGTTCATGAGTGATTAGCTTACCCATTAGTACTTCGAGGGACATAGTTGTGAGGTCGTTCCCTTCAATGATTGCAGTAGCCTTTGGAATCCAGTTCTTGGTGAGAGCTCGCAGGAGTTTGCGAATCTTTTCATGGTTACTGTAATCTTTGCCTAGGGAGGACAAAGGATTTACAATATCCAAGAATCTCTCGAACACTTGTGTAACTGTTTCGTTGGGCTTCATTTTGAACGCCTCGTACTCTTGAGTAAGTCTGCTGACTTTAGATTCCTTGACTTGAGTTGTACCTTCATGTGTGACTTCGAGTAGCTTCCATACTTCATTTGCCGTTGTGCAGATAGACACCCTGTTAAATTCAGTTCTGTCTAAAGCACAAAAGAGAGCATTAATGGCACGTGCGTCAAGACTGGCCCTTTTCTTTTCTTCCTCTGTATATCTGCTATAGGGTTTTTCAACTAAAACTCCATCAACATTTATACGAGGTGGCTTTTGATAGCCATCAAGAATAATGGACCATAAATCAAAATTAAGAGATTTCAAGAAGAAACTTATCCGTGTTTTCCAATATGTATAATTTGTACCATCAAACAGTGGGGGTCTGTTTGTGGCCTGGCCTTCACTTGTGAATTTTACAGTTGCCATGTGTTGTGCTGTGATCTATATAACAGTTAATTAAAAAGAATAAATAATTGCACTGTTACCTTTGCTTTACCTGTAACACCCGCTCTGATACCAATTGTAGGAACGAAATAGTAAAGCGTAATACTCTAGAGGGGGGGTGAATAGAGTAGGCAGCGGAATAATGCTAAATAAAAATGTTAGCAGCACAATCATAGAATATTAATCACAACTGAAATACTGTAAAGGCAAAGTTAAGAGAGCAAACGCAAAGACAGCGATGTATACTGGTATCCCTCTGTTGAGGACTAATCCAGTCGGTAGAACTCTTGCTACCAGTTGAATCCACTATTGGAAAAACTACAAGTTTTCTTACGAAGTCCTTGCAACTTCTACAACGCGAGCTTTGATACGAAGAACTCGTCCAACTTTAAATGTGAAGAGGTATTCTTCAATCAAGCCTTCTGATTACAATCTCTCAGAAACTTCTAGACCGTACCGCACTGGCAAATTGACTAGAGGATTGTAACTGGCTTGGGATCTGAAATTGAAAGCTCTAGAAAACTCTTTGGAAGACTGAAAGCTTTAGATAGAGAGAAGATTGAAAGTGAATGAGTGAGTTGAAATGATCGAAATCCTTCTCTATTTATAGGAGTTCCAAAGGCATACTTCTGTCAGAATTCGGGCAGAATTCGGAAAGGACTCTTTGAGCAAATCTCGGTCAAATCCTCAACTGCAGGAGGACCAAGTTCCAAAGATTCAAAATCACAACGGCCACTAACCGAACTCTGGTCGAACTCTGGCCGAACTCTGGCCGAGTTCTATCAGGGTTAGGTTAGGGTTTTAAAAATAGGTTTTGGTGATTTTTGAAAACCTTTTTGTAAACATTTTGATAGGTCATTTTAAAAAACATTTTGAACTATTTTGGGGATAGCCTATTTGCCAGTACGACTCGGTGTACAACATATTCCTAGACTCAAATAAAATGAAAATTATATTGCATAGGAAATACAGACTCGAGTAGGCAAACAGATCTTCAGTCTTGAACGGAGTGGATAGCCAATCTTGCTTATGTCCAAGAAACCGAGATATCCCAACTAGCTTTGTATATCCAGACAGAGTTTGATCAATTATTAAAATCAGGTTGACCATATGACCAATGGGCCAACAATATCTTCACTAATACCATATCTCCGTCGGCGAACTCCATCGGTCTTCGACTAGCATCGGCCCAGTATTTATGCTTGTCCTGAGCGACTCTGAGCCTGTCTCTGATCATCCCGACCTTCTCTGCTGCATCCGTGATCATCTCTGGCCCAAGCATAACTCTATCCCTAACGTCATTTTAAAAGAGCGGTGTACGACATCGTCGTCCATATAGTGCCTCGAAAGGAAACATACCGATGCTTGCTTGGTAGTTGTTATTGTATGAAAACTCTACCAAGTGTAGATGGCTCTCCCATGATCCGCCAAAGTCCAGCACATAAGTCCTCAGCATGTCCTCTAGCGTCTGTATCGTCCTTTCGGATTGTCCATCTGTCTGTGGGTGGTACGCTGTACTGAACTTGAGCCGACTGCCCAACTCTTCCTGCAAGCTCCTCCAGTAGTGGAACATGAATCTGCTGTCCCGGTCCGATACGATGCTCACAGGTACTCCGTAAATGCGAACTATCTGCTGCATGTATAGCTCCGCCAACTTCTCGGTGGAGAGCCCTACCTTGAAGGGTATGAAGTGTGAACACTTCGTCAGCCTGTCAACGATGACCCAAATGGCATCTTTTCCACCTTGGGAACGAAGAAGCCCTGAGATGAAGTCCATCTAATGTGTTTCCACTTCCACTCGAAAATGGATAACGGCTGCAATAGACCAGCTGGCCTCTGACGCTCCGCCTTGACCTGCTGGCAAACTAGGCATCTCGAAATGAAACGTGATACATCTCTCTTCATCCTGTGCCACCAAAGATGTTCCCGCAAGTCACGGTACATCTTGTTGGCACCAGGGTGAATAGAATATCGCGATCGATGCGCCTCCTGCAAGACTGCCTCTATCAGCTCTCCCTTCGGCACGCATAACCGGTTGTCATGCCTCAAGGATATGCTACGGTGAAGTCATCTAGCAATCCAGCTAAAGCCTGGGCCCTGAGTCTACGGAGGCTCTCATCTGTAGACTGTGCCTCCTTGAACTGTCTATCAAACCTGACTGAATGTCTAGCGCCATTATTTGAATCACTGATCCTGACTGAACTATCTCGATACCGAGCTTCTCCAGATCTTTCCACAAATGTCGATCTATCATCAGATACCACGCCATTGGATGCCTGTTCAGTGCATCCGCCACCATATTTGCCTTTTCGGAATGATACTGTAAATCGATGTCGGAGTCCTTCATCAACTCCAACCATCATCTTTGCCTCATGTTCAGCTCCTTCTGCGTGAACACATACTTCAAGCTCTTGTGGTCAGTAAAGATTTCCACTCGCTCTCCGTATAAGTAGTGTTTCCACAACATGAGTGCAAAGATCATCGCAGCTAACTCTAGGTCGTGGGTAGGATAGTTTCGCTCATGAGTTTGTAATTGCCTAGATGCATAAGTAATCACTTTTCCATGCTGTTGTAGGACACATCCTAGCCCCTTTCCCGAAGCATCGTTATATATGGTGAAACTTCCAGATTCTGAAGGTAATGTCAGAACTGGAGCGGTCGTCAGCCTCCTCTTTAGCTCCTCAAATGCTGCCTGGCAGTCCTCTGACCAGATGTACTCTGCGTCCTTCCGTGTCAGTTTTTTCAAGGGTTCAGCTATCCTAGTAAAGTCCTGGACGAACTTTCTATAATAGCCTGCTAATCCCAAGAAGCTCTTGATCTTTGAAACTGACGTCGGAGCCTTCCATGTCTCAATGGCAGCAATCTTCCTGGAATCTACTGAGATCCCCTCTCCAGCGACTACATGACCGAGAAACTCCACTCGATCCAAAAAGAACTCGTACTTCGACAATTTGGCATACAACCTCTCTTGCCTCTGAATCTCCAAAACTGTCCGCAAGTGCTCTGTGTGCTCCTCCGGCGTCTTCGAGTATATCAGGATGTCGTCGATAAATACTACGACAAACTTATCCAAATACAGGTGAAATGTCTTATTCATCAAGTTCATAAAGACAGCTGGCACATTTGTGATACCAAATGGTATCACCAAAAACTCGTACTGCCCGTACTTCGTATTGAACGCCGTCTTCTGGATGTCTATAGCCCTGACTTTCACCTGGTGGTAACCGGATCTCAAATCTATCCTAGAAAATACCTTCGCCCCACTCAACTGGACGAACAAATCATCTATCCTGGACAGAGGATATTTGTTCTTAATGGTGATGGCATTTAATGCCCGGTAGTTAATACACAACCGGACTGTACCATCCTTCTTGGGCACAAAGAGCACTGGCGCTCTCCATGGAGAAGCACCAGATCGAATGAAACTATTTTTCAACAGGTCATCAATCTGCTCCTTCATCTCTACGGCCTCCTTGGAGTTCACTCTATAACAAGCCCGGGATACTGGTGATGAACCCGGTACTAAATCTATAGTGAACTCCACATCTCTGTCAGGCAAAAGTCCTGGAAGATCCTCTGGAAATACATCCATATACTCCCTAATGATAGGGTGTGGCAGTGCTAACTCCCTAACTGTCACACAACAGTTCGGCTCTAGGCTGATCTCCGGCCCTGTCCTCCTGACACTGAATGGTACCGTGCCTGGGGGACTGAACAGAATACTACCCTCATGGCAGTCTATAGCTGCGTGAGCATAGCTAAGCCAGTCCATCCCCAATATGATATCATACTCGGGGAGTGGCATCACAAAGAATCGTCCCCTAAACTCTCTCCCAGCTATAGTAATAGAGCATCTATAGATAGCCCTAATAGGTACTGGTCCACCTCCCATCATTACTCTACTCATCTCCTCGGTAGGTATAGGTACTAAGTGGTGTTTATGCATAAACTCTAATGACAGGAAGCTATGCGATGCACCGGAATCAAACAAGCATAGAGCTAGAAAAGTATGCAAATAAACATGACCTGTGATGACGTCAGCCAAATAATCTGGTTCCGAAACCTGCTCTGGTTCCGCTTCAAGAGCCAGACTATAAGCCTTCTCCTGGGGTCCCTTATGCTGCTGCAGATGTTGCCCAAACCTCTGCTGCTGAGTTGGGAACGGCGGTCCTCTAACTGGTGGTCCGGCACCTGGTACCCTTGCTACTGGACAGTCCTGAAGCTGATGGGTGATAGACCCACAAGCTAAATAATGTCCCAACTTCTTCCTACAGATGGAAGCATCGTGGCCTGGCCTTCTATAGAATGAACACACACCTCCCTTCTGCTGTCGGGGTCCCAGGGCTCTAACTGGCAGGGTTGGGTGATGTGGTGTGGGAGGACGGTATGTCTGCTGGTGCGGCGCCGGTGCTCTCGTCTAGAAAGCCTGGCGCTTGGAAGGTCCCTCGTGGTGTACAGAAGCCGGCCTCTTGCAAGATAGAAGACACTCCTCTATACTCTGGGCCAACTCTAGGCTCTGGTATTAGTCAGTCGTCCCGTTCGCTACTATGAGAATGCCAATGTCTGGAACTAGACCATGGCAAAACCTGTGCATCATCTCCTCTGGGTCTGCAACTAAACTAGGAGCAAAATGGCTCAATCGACTAAACTCTACTGCATACTCGTCAACAGAACGGTTTCCCTGCTGGATGTTCTGGAATCGTAGCCCCATGGCTACCCTAGCGGTGGTCGAGAAGAATTTTTTCTTGAACTGGATCTTAAACTGATCCCAAGTGGCCTTTCCTCTCGCGAATATTGGCTCATTCCTGAACCAAACTCCTGCCAAGTCTGTCAGCAGAAATCCTACTACCTCGACCTGGAGGTCACCCGATAACCTAGCTCCAAGGAGCTTCCTCTCTACTGAGTCTAGCCAGTCATCTGCTACTATGATGCCCTCGGTCCCCATGAACTCCCTGGGGTTCAAACCCATGAAGTCCTTTATGTTCTCCGCTCTCTACCGTGGCTCTACCAGTGGTGGGACCACTGTACGCTCCTCAGAACGCTCCATGCTCTGGCGAAGTAGGGTGGTCTGCTCCTGATGGATCGTTAGGAACCCCTGGATCAGAGTGAGTAGTTGGTTTCCGTCGAGAGTGACGAAAGCCTAGGCAGGTATAGTAATAGGTGGTGGTGGGAGTATCGGGTCCTGCTGGACTGTGATGTGGAAGGTGGTGGAGGCATCTGGGTTGGTTGATTTGTGGAGTGGGGGAGTATGGTAGGTGGAGGTGGAGGTGCATCGGTCAACTGGTCAACCGACTGGGTAGGAAGTGTGCTATTTTCAGGTGTGACATACTGGGGTGAGCGGGTGAGCACCATCTAATAAATAAAAGAACTTATAAGGACTCTTTTAAGTAAACAATCATAAACAACAAGAAAATCTAATTTGTAATAACGAACATATGATGTGATGGGTTTCCTATGTTGCAATCCTAGTAATCCTCTAGGTGTTCTAAGCATCATTCCTAGTGTTGTCTAGTTACCTTAAGTTCCTAATTGCAGGCATGCTTGGTACAATGACGTAACCAAACAATTTAGTCAGGACCTGCATGGGCCACCACTAAAAACATGTCATGATCCGCTACCTAATTTGTTGGGCCAGGCCGAGTCATGTCCAGCCTACGCTTGAGATAAAGCGTAGTAAGCTATTCTAAAGACAAATAAGATAAGACCAAAGTGTGCTAATAGTTCTATATATAATAATAAGTCAGAATATATCCAAACACAAAATCATCTTGTATATAAATATGTTCCAAGTACATGGCCAAAATGTAAAATTGGATACAGGTCCAGTTACAAGATACGTAGTCTAATACATGACTACTCTCAAAAGTCCCAAGTAAATAAACAAACTAGACGAGTTTTCCCGCAGATACATCCGCATAAGGTAAAGTCTGATCCTCGATTGCAACCCCATAATAAGAATCACAAAGCAACTCCTCCTCGGTAAGTATACCTACAGCGTTATCCTGTCAGGACGGGAGCAAGTACTGATTCTAACAAACTAAATATACGAAACATGAAATGAACAGAAGTGTAGGAATCATGGCATATCATAATCTATTATGGCATCATATGTTTGTTTTAAAGTTTAAAACTGTAGCATGTACGTGATCGATCAATAGGTAAAATAGGATGTACAGTAGCACATATTAATTTTCTGATGTGTACATACGTACACATAACGACATCGGTGTATATCCATACACAAACGCGGGACCAGAACATACGACAAAGTTACATATAGAATGTAACAGTGCTCGGTAAATACATACGAAGAAGGGGGACATGATCACGTACTCTACTAACAGTTTTCCCTAACCCGTTTTATAATATGTGAGCGATACGAGAACAGTATAAAGTATGGTGGATACTGAGAGCATTGTGAAGCATATGAAACATGGTGATATACGACTTGCAGTTTAGATATTAACATGGTTTATACACAATTCATTATGTGTTGTAAATAAAGTTTGTAGAGGTACTTGCCTCTAGCAAAGCAAGGTAGCGAAGAAAATGCTATAGATGTCTGGTATCTCGTTACTGTAAAAATAACATATAAACTTAGTTTTATACTAAGTTAAACACTAAGACACTAGTTGTGCGACACGACTTTCTGACTGGACACCTAGCCAAATAATGACTTTAGCATAGGAGACCAATGTGGGATGACACAATACCTAAAATAACCTTTACATTATGGTAGGGTGAGGTCCAATACTACAATATCCTAAAATCACACAATACATCGTAAGTCGTAATTAATCAATAATTAAAACAGACTGTATACCGTGTTCCAACAATTTTTAAGATAGATAAAAAGCTCAATTGTACATAAAATAAAGTACCAAAATGATCCTTGTTAATTATAGAAATGTATACTAATTTTTCTGGAATTTATAAACCCTTATAGTTATTTATTAAAAATCAGTAAACATAAGTATCCTAAAAATGAGTTCTGTTTTCCTATTTTTATAAAATACAAAAGTACTTATTAAATGCTGGAAAAATTATTTTAAATTAGCTACATTAACATAGTATTTAAATATAATTTTTCCCATATTTTTATAGCACTTAAAATATAGATAAAAATTCAAAAACAGCAAGTAACAATTTTTGGAAAATAATTTATTAATTATTTACTATTTTATCCACGTATACGAAATTGAACCGAAGTCCAGATATGGGACCCAAAGTCATGAATCAAGTCCAATATGACTTGTACAGACTTTGAATATATTTAGACACATTTGGGCCTAAAATTCCATGCTAGGTTTGGACACCAATGGCCATAATTAATAAAATACACATAATTCAAATTACATTAAGTATTTTTAATATATATTTTAAAGTGGTAAAATATACAAGTCATAAAATTATATAATAAAATAACTTATGAATTTAACATAATAACATTTGCACAAAATTGTATTTGAAATATATATACATACAACAAATACATTTATATATATACATAAATATTTTTTTTAAATATATGGATATATATATATATATATATCTTATATATATATAATATATAATATATCTATATATATATATAATATATATTATATATATATATATATATATATATATATATATTATATTTATAGATATATATATATATAGATATATTATATATATATATATATATATATATATAGATATATATATATATATATATTATTATATTAAGTTTTTTAATATATGATATTATAATATATAATTATATTAGATATAATATTATATATATATATATATATATAGATATATATATATATATATATATATATATATTATAATATATATATATATATTTAATATACATATATATATATATAAAAACACTTATATATATATATTATATATATATAGATATATATATATATATATATATATATATATATCTATATATATATATATATATAGATATATATATATCTAAAATATATAATATAGATATATTATATAATTATATATATATATATATATATATATTATATATATATAGATATATATATATATTATATATATATAATATATATATATATAACACTTAATAATATATATATATATATGTATTATATATATATATATAATATATATATAATATATATTATATAATATATATATATATATATATATATATATATATAATTATATTATATATATATAATATAATATGTATTTATAATATAGTATTATATATATTTCTATATATATCATATATATATATAATATATATATATAATATATATTATTAATATAATATATATATATATATATAAAGACATACATATACATACAGATACATATACATATATAAAAAATAAAAAAAAACATATACATATACATATTTTTTTTTTTATACATATACATATATAAACCATATATACATCTATATAAAAAACATCTATACATATAAAAATATTATATATATATAATATATAATATATATATATATAATATATATATCTATATATATATAAAACATATATATATATATAATAAAACAATTAAAAAGAAAAATCAAACAAAAGAACAACAAAAAGGGGGCTCAAACTCGGCCCGCTGGGACAGGGGCTGGGTCTGAGCGCCACTCGATTGACCAGGGGGCCAGCTTGAGCTTGCTGTTCGGGTTGGGGCTTGGGTTAATTTTATTGTGAAATAGATTAACGGGTTGGAAAAACAACCCAAACCCGATAACCAACCCATTAGCCCAATGGTTCTGTGTCTTCGTGTCCTGGCAGTTCGGGACACGAAGACACATGAGTCCTGTGTCCAAAGTGTGCACGACATGCACAACACGAGTTCCTCGTGTCCGAGTCCACCATCAATCTCACTGACACGAAACGAGTCATCCACGTGAAAAAAAAAAGACACGGGGGTGAAGTAAATACAAAGGGACACGTACGTGTCCGGCGCGAGAAAGCTGTCGGGGGTGCTAGCGGCGGCCGTAGGCGTCGGGTTCGGTGGTGAAGGGTGGCACTGGGTTCGTCTCGTCGAGGCGAACAAGGTGGTGGTGGTGCGAGGCTACGGCGAGGGCTGGAACGGCGGCGATGGCAAGGCGCTAACTCCGGCGAGCTCGTCGGAGAAGAAGGGTGTTAGGGCGGCGCTGAGGTCATCAGAAAATAGTGTAGGGTTAGGGTTTGGGGTCTGGGTTGATTTATAGGGTCGGAAAGTCGGTCGGATTAGGGCTAGGGTTACGGGAAATTAGGGTTTAGGTCGGCCGGTCGTCGGTCGTCGGCGAGGTCGTAGGGGGGTGACGGGTGTTTTACGGTTAGGTCCCCCAAGTTTGGGATTTTACAAACTAACCCTACCGCCTTAGCAAAAGACAATAACCTAATTTGCAAAACCTATCCCGCAGTGTTCTGTACAATTTCTAATTTGCACAGACAATGCAAAAATTACAAACCGACTTAAAAACAATCTAATAAATTACAAACTGATATAAAAACAATTTAAATAATTACAAAATAATATTTTTAGCTTTAAAAATTATTTTAAAAATTATTTAAAAATTCTAGAAAATTTTTATTAATTATAATAACTCATTTTAAAGATATAAATGCTATTTAAAATTATAAAAATAATATTTTAAAATCTAGGGGCTTATAATTTCGTAGGCGGCTTTAGAAAATGGTGCCCGTACGGAGTCGGCTCCCTGGCGCCGTTGTATGCGACAATTTCGATATTTTCACCGCCCCGCCTCCTCCCGCGGCCCCGGCAGACGTTGATGTGAGGACACAGCTTGCGCATCTGAACGAGGCAGTGTCGGACTTGCGGGCGCAATTGGCCACGTACTTTTCGCGTCCTTCTACAGCTTTAGGTCCGTCTGCTGCCGGTCCGTCTACTGCTGCTGCCAGTCCTCCTTCCGTCTGACGACTTTCTTTTGACCCTGCTTCCCCTATAGTACCGCCTCCTGCTGTGACGGCCCTCCTTGACCTGATGTCGCCAGAGCAGGTACGCCAACTTCCAGACCATATCTTCGACGGATTGTCGCCATACATGCTGGACGTGTATATGCGCCGGACATAGCAGGGAGTACCACCAGTGGACGATCGAACTCCTTCTCCTTGATGTATTGTATTTGGATAGTTTGACATCTTTTTAAATATTGAATATTTATGTGTTTTATGTGTGGATAATTTTAAATATTGGATAGTGCTGAATGTTTGGATAATTGGTGTGTGATTTATGTTGGTTTGTGTGATGTATTTGTGATGGATTGTATATTGGTGTGTGATGTATATTGGTTTGTTGGTTTCTGTGATGTGTGATGCATACTGTAATTTTTTGATGCTTTGTTTTATGCAAAAAAAAAATTCAAAAAATTTTCATTTGGCGACGGACTAGCGACGCTAGGCGACTACTTGTCGACGAGTATCCATCGCTAACTGAAGAATTTCCAGTTAGCGACGGATGGCGACTGCCTGTCGATGGAATATTCGTCGCTAACTGGAGATATTCCTACTTAGCGACGGGTTGGCGACTACTGATCGACGGAATATCCGTCGACATGGTACTGAAAATATGAAAGATTCATAGAACCTTAGCGACGGGTTCTCCATCGCTATTTAGTCGCTCATAGTCGGTAAAGGTTTAGCAATGGACTTTCCGTCACAATGGCCGTGACTGATTGCCGATGGAGTAGCGACGGAACATCTGTCGCCAAGGTTCTAGAAACATGGAAGATTTTCAGAACTGTATCGACGGATGAACCTCCACTATTTCGTCGCCAGTCCGTCGAAACTAGCGACGAAGAGCGATGATTTAGCAAAGGAGTTTGCTTATCAGAAACACTCTGATACGCATTTTTCGACGGATTACCGACGGATTAACCCGTCAGTAAGAGGATGTACTACTTACTTTCTGATACTTGATTTGACAGAAACCCATCGGCCAGTCGTCGCTAACTGTACGAATATGGCTGTCGAAAATTCATCGCTCAGTCATCGCTTGGCGACAACTTGGCGACGGATTCATTTTAGCGACGAGTCATATCCCGACGGATGTATTTAACCCAAATTCGTCGGCAAACCGTCGGTAAACTGATTTACTGACGGTTTGGCGACAGATATGGCTGTCGCTAAAATGTTGAATTTTGGTAGTGACAGTCCTCTTCTTCCAGTTGAAGAGGTCATATCATGCCACCACTGCAGTCGTCTGGTTGTCACAGTATATCGGTATCCCCGATATTTGCGCCCCAACCACTAGAAGATCATACATGAGCTCCCGAAGCCATTCTGCTTCCTCCACTGCGGTATCAAGTGCAAAGAACTCAGATTCTATGGATGATCGCGAGAGCATAGTATGCTTCTTCGATTTCTACGATATAGCAGCTCCACCCATTGTGAAAATGTATTCACATGTGGACCTCTCGCTCTCCACTTCTGAGCACCAGTTGGCATCACTGAAGCCTTCCACAAATGGTAAATCTCTGCTGTAGTACAGTGCATATGTCTGAGTCTTCTTGAGATATCTCATAACCCGCTTCACAGCTTTCCAGTGCTCAATGCCTGTTATTGGTGAATCGACTCAGCATTTCCACAGCGAAAGCTATGTCAGGTCTAGTAGCAGTAGTAGTGTACATCAAATCCTGATGACGCTAGCGTACTCTAACTGTCCGACGCTTTCCTTCGAGTTTGGCTCCAGCTTTTGATCACCCCGGTACGACATATCAATTAAAGGAAGATCATGATATCCGTATCGAGTGAGCATCTTCTCAATGTAATGAGATTATGATAGCGCTAATCCAGTGTCTGTCCGAATGATCTTGAGTCCCAAGATAACATCAGCATCTCCCAAGTCCTTCATACTGAACTTCGTCGAGAGGAACTTCTTTGTCTCCGTGAAAGCTTATATCCGTACCTAGGAATAGCATGTCGTCCACGTATAGACAAACGATGACTCCTCTTTCGTCAGCAAATTTCGTATAGACACACTTGTCTATTTCACTGACCGTGTAGCCATTTGACCTTATGACTTTGTCAAACTTCTCATGCCATATTTTGGGAGCTTGCTTTAAAACCGTATAGATATTTTACCAACTTGCAGACTTTGTCTTCAAGTCCTTTGCCGACAAACCCTTATAGATGTTGCATGTAGATCTTTTTGGTCAGCTCGCCATTTAGGAATGTCATTTTCATAACCATCTGATGTATCACCATCTATGTATCGCTGCAAGAGCAATCAACATTCTGATGGTGGTCATCCGGGCTACTGAAGCATACATGTCAAAGTAGTCTATCCCCTGCTTCTGAGAAAATCCCTTTGCCACTAGCCTGGCCTTGAACTTGTCAATGGTTCCATCAGCTTTCATCTTCTTCTTGAAGATCCACTTGCATCCGATAGGTTTTGCTCCTTCAGGTAGATCAACCAACACCCAAGTGTTATTGAAGGTGATTGATTCAATTTCATTATCTATTGCCTCCTTCCAGAAAACAACGTCTCTGGTCTTTATCGTCTCATCATAGGTAAGTAGATTTGCTTCCACATGATAGTTGATGAAGTCATCTCCGAAGTTCTTTGGCCTCTTCGCTCGCTTCGATGATGGCGCAGCGAGTTCTGGTTCAATCGTTGTCTCCTCAACAACAACTTCATCTTGGACAACTGGCTCATTGAAGATCTCAGTCCCCTTTGTACCTCATCATTCTCTGGAATGTCCATTAGAATAATATTCTTGTGCCTTGCAAACTTGTCTTCAAAATATTCAGCATCGCGAGATTCGATGATATGATTTGACTCAATATCAAGAAATCTCCGAGCATCACCCTTCTCGGCATACCCCAAGAAGATCGTCTTCGTAGTCCTTGTCCCCAGCTTCTGAATCTTCATATCTGGAATCTTCATATAAGCTAGATACCCCCACACTCGAATGACATTCAAGTTAGGTCTGATTTTGAACCAGAGTTTATGAGGAGTTATGTCTGAAGTTGCATACGACACTCTATTTAGAATAAAAGTGGCCGTCAATGCAGCTTCTCTCCAATAGCATTTACGAAGACCCGCAGTTAGCAATATTGAGTTCATCATTTCTGTCAATGTTCTGTTCTTCCTCTTTGCTACTTCGATAGATTGAGGAGAATACGGAGCAGTAGTCTCGTTTATGATTCTATGTTCTTTACAGAACGATGTAAATTCATGAGACCGATACTCTCTGCCTCGATCACTCCTTAGCCTCTTGAGTTGTTATCCAAATTACCGTTCAGCCTCGGACCTGAACTCCTTGAACTTCTCGAACGCTTCGTTTTTAGACTTGAGCAAGTAGATGAACGCGTACTTTGAGAAGTCATCGATGAAGGTTATAAAATACTGCATCCCAACTTTTGTAGAGAATTGCTTGAAGTCACAGATATCGGAGTGCACCAACTCCAGAAGATCTGTGCTTCGATTGACCCGGTGAAAGGGTTTCCTTGTGATCTTTATCTGAGCACGTACTTCACACTTCTCTACCTTACCCCCACATTTGGAGATAAGTACTAGACTGGACATTTTTTAATTCTTTTACAGTGAACATGTCCTAGCCTATTATGCCATAACTCTAGAAAATAATCAGAATGAGCGATTGCATTAATATTATCAAACTGGTTTACAAGCTGAATCTTGAACATCCCTTCGGTTTGAAAAGCTTTTTGAAGTATGTTCCCTTCTTGGACATCACCATCTGGCCAACATTGATGTCCATCCTCAAGCCTATATTGCTAAGCAGGCTTCCAGAGATCAGGTTCTTTGCAATCACCGAAACGTGCTTCACACCTTGAAGCGTCAGAGTGTTTCCGGATGTGAGTTTCAACTCCACAGTTCTGATCCCTAGAACTTCAGCTTGGACTTGGTTCGCTATGATAACTTTCTCAGAATTTGGCTTGTATGTGACGAACCATTCCTTGCCAGAGCAGACACGGCAGGTCGCACCAGTTTCTATCTACCAGTCAGAGTCAGCCCCCACAGTTGTGACCTGAGCAATCATAGCAACAATGTTAAAAACCATAGAAACCTTGCTAGGCTCACCTTGCTCAGCTTGTTTAGGCTTGGATTTGCATTCACTCTTGTAGTGCCCCTTCTTGCCACAATTAAAGCAAGTCACAAGGGACTTGGACTTCTATTGCTTGAACGAAGGACCCTTCACTTTCAGATTAGTGGAGTCCTTCTTCTTGTGATGAGAAGCCACATATTTTCCTTTGAACTCTCTTGTCTGCACCAAGTTGGCCTTAGCCAGTTGTTTGGACAGAGAGTCCATCTTCTGTTGAGATCGTATTTCGTCCTCAACGTGGATCTCTTGTAGAAGATCTTCCAAGCTAATGTCCAGCTTCTTCCAATGCATTCTAGCATAGAAGTTGCTCCAACCAGCAGGAAGTTTCGAGACTATCCCTCCAACGACAAACTTGTCGACGAGGGGCATCTTCTCATCATCTAACTTCTGGCGCAACTTCAAGAATTCCTTCAATTGAGGTAGCATCGCCATCTCGTCTTCGAAGAGCCACTTGTGGTACTTTTCGACGATTAAGATTTTGGACATGTTCTCATCATCTTCATATAGCTTATCCAAAGAATCCTAGATCTCTTTTGCCTTCATCTTCTTGGAATATGACTCTGCTAGAGAGTCTTCTATAGAATTGAGAATCAGCAGTTTACAGATGATATTTTCTCTCTTCCATTTGCTCTGCTTGACGAGTGCAGCAGCAATAGCATCGGCAGTTTCTCCTTCTAGAATCGTTGGTTCATCCTCATTAATCAACACATGGTCTACGTCCATGAGTTGAAGATTAAGGGTGACCTTTCTCTTCCAGATTTGGAAATATTCTCCGTCGAATTTCTCCAACTTGTTAAAGCTGGAATCGATGAGAGAATCACGAGAGTTTTCCATCTTTGAATCTTGCTTTGAGATTGTTATTCCGGAGGCGTAATTTTCAATGGAAACAGAGAAACGAAATAGTTGTCTCAATAGTAACAACGTTTCGTAGCAACACTTCAAAGAAGGTGCACCACAGAGATCGTTGGAGGATTCTAAGTAATAAAAATCTAAAGAGATTTCGTTACAACAGCAAACCAAAGTATAGCTTCTTTTAGAAAGGTACAAATCGAGTTGTTAGCAGCAGCAGCGACGAAAGCCCACAAGAAGTATCTGATTAGATCAGAGAAGAAGAGAAGGAAAGAAGAAAGAGAAAGGCTGCTTTGCTGGGGTGATAAGATTACCGTTTCTCAAAGCAAGATTCGCCTATATACGATCCGCTTCCAGGAACCAGCAAGTTCTAGTGAACTTCTGGAACGCTCGTCAGTCAATATTTGAGACTTGAACGGACTTCATGGACTTTACGGACTCCCTTAACTCTCTTCTTTGGTGCATCTTTCAAAGGAGGCCAAGGGGCTCTATTTATAGAGTGGAGTGAGACTTCACCTCTTCTCCTATCCGATGTAGGACTAAAATACCAATACTCAAAAAATAGAGTTTGATATTTTAGATCATCCCACAATCAGCATAAAAGTGTGTCAGTCCACGCCTACCCTCCGAACACTCCCGTGCATGCACGAGACATCCTGGAGTCCGTGTCCGAGTCTGAGTCCGCACAACAAAAATCAACTTACATCTTTGTTGGAATTAATCATTTTTCCTTCTAGGAAAATACTCCCACATGACACACTCTTGTGCCCCCACCACACCTCATGAGCACACCTCAACACAAGCAATGCATTATATTGAGATACTCACCATTTGGTGTAGCCGATGTGGGACTATCTTTCCTAGTCCAAAGGAAAAAAACCACCAACAAAATGTTGCTAAAACATGATATTTTGGTAGTGCAATAATGAACACAATAATAAGACTTGTAAAATAAGCATTAACTTTTACCAATAGTCGATTCCAACGTACCTGGTTAAGATACATGATAATAATACTTACCGTCCCTGCACAAGACATGATGGAACTGGTATCCCCAGGATCGCGCATTGATCTATGCGACATAACCAAGCCCATGCTGCATGACGACAAAGTTAATCTACGCACGTTTCAATGTGAATCCTTCAACGGAAAAAATTCTTGGATGACGGATTTGTGTGCATATCGATTAATAAAACATGGACATGTTTAATCTCGTGATCTAACCCTTCAATGGCGGAAACCAGGGTTCACGAATTATACCTAAAGCGGCGAGGAGTTAATGACAATTTCCAGCAATTCTTGATCGATCGCAACCTCAAGTCCTTCTACCATATTCCTTTCTCGAGTTGGACGTCGTATGGGTGATGGCCTCCCAATTTTTTTCTCCTTGGCTGTCCTCTCATTCTCTCCTTTCGTGATGAACGAATTAGAGAAAGATGCTCCTCCTTTGATACATATGACGATTAGATAATAAAGGGTATATATAGGCTACGACAGGGACGTGAGGAGAAATTAGATTTAGGTCTCCTAATGGGTCTAGGTATCTCGTGTTCAGTCCGAACACACAATCCAGGCCTGTTAACAATAGCTCGATCCACTAAAGAGTTACTGTTGCACTACCTTCCTAATTCCAAATTACATTTATGGGCTCCTTCTTATTATATGCTTGTTTGTCTTCCCATGTTAAGATATCGAATGTCCGTCAATTAAAATAATTTAATGACAACTACATTGATCGACATCTTTTATCCTTAAGTAGTATAATCCAGCTTTATTTGTCATGTCGGATATAATCCACCTACAGGGTTTACATGACAATCTTTATGAGTTCCTTAATGGGACATCATCAACCCGATAACCATGCAATATGCGTGAACAGTTTATCAACTATAAAATATATGCATGGTACATAAATTGAACATAACAATACCAACATCTACTCGTACAATAGATCATACTCGCAATATCAATACTTCTATTCGATGTCTCAATTAGTGACTCATTAGTCCCAAACATACCGTGGAACCATGCCACAACCCAATAATTTCGTGATACTGCACCACACATCCATATTATACCGTAGCACCAAGCCACACATCCATGCCATGTTATGACACCAAGCCACACATCCGTACCATACCGTAGACCAAGCCACATCCTTACCATATTCAACTTCTCTTTATAGACAATACGATATACAACCAGATACATAACAATACTATATATTCCATATTACAACATAACGATATTATATTCCACATTACGATATAACCATATGATACACATCTAGCCATAATCCTATTAATATCTTTTATATGATTCTTTTTATTAGCATACAAAAAAACTTATAGCATAAAGAACTAGATATACAACATCAATTTATTAAATGTTAAGGTAAAGAAGCGAAGAATCAGAACCATCTACCATAAAGAAACACGTATCTAGGGGTGAGCATCGGTTAGGTTCGGTTCAAACCGGACCGAAAATCTTAAAACCGACAAAACCGAGAACCGGTTTTTTCAAAACCGAAAACCGAACCTTATTTGAAGAAACCGAGCAAAACCGAACCGAATTTATTTCAGTCGGTTCGGTTCCACAACCGAAAATATGCAAGAAAAATATACTAGATCTGATCACAGACAGCAAAAAAAAAATCTAATGGATCTAAAGAGATTTTACAAAAAATGATGTACTGGATCGGTTATAGGAAAAAAAAAACCTTATAGAACTAAATAGATTTTACAAAAAATAATGCTCGATCACAGATTACATTGAGCAAAAAAATCTAATACATCTAAACATATTTTACAAGAAAAAAAAAACCTCGATCACATAACTACATCTAGCAACAAAAAAAATCTAATAAATCTAAACAGATTTTACCAAAAAAAAAAATATATATATGCTCATATCTACTTCCAGCATGAACACCAAAAAACAATTCATGAACCTTAACATAAATTTACAACCAAAATAATCCATGAACACCCAAAAAAATTGCAGCCAAAAAATTATTCATGAACACCACAAAATAATTCAAATCTAGGCAGATCTAGGTCAGATCTATAGATCAGAGAAGTAGAATAGCGGATCTGGTGCAGACGAGTTAAGAGACTCGAGGTCTTCGAGAGAAGTCGAGATCTTCGAGAGAGGAGGGGACTCGAGATCTGGAGGTGGAGGGGAGGAGGAGGAGGCCCGACTCCTAATTCGAGAGAGGCGGCAGACCATTGACGGAGGGATTCGGGATCTGGAGTCCTGGACTCCATAAATAGAAGTGGAGGGGAGGAGATCGGGAGAGGGGAGGAGATTTGGAGTCCGGGACTCTCTTGGCCGGAGTGGCTCTGGTCCTCTGGAGTGTGGAGGAAAAAAAATGAGAGGAGAGAGACTAAGTTTTCACTTAAATACTTAGGGTTATGGCAGAAATTGTGGAGGGGTTCTTTTGGTAAATTCGTATATATAAAATCGGTTTTCGGTTCGGGTCGGGAATCGTTTTTCAAATCCGATATCCGAACCGATAACCGTTAATCTTTGTTTCACAAACCGACGTCCGACTCGTTTGGAATAGAACTGACCCGAACTGTAAAAACGGATCGGTTCGGATCGGTTTGCGGTTTTTCAACCGCAATCTGCTCACCCCTACACGTATCTACTTTTGAAGCATTGAAAAAATGTCAAGGTTTAAAGCCACTCTTAAGTTCTAAATAGTGCTACTTTCAAAAGAGTACAACTTGAGCCCTATAATGCATTTACACATAGAGTGCTTACACACGTAAATCCGAGCTGCTACTCACGCTTAAAAGTTTGTCAGTTACCAAGCTTTAAGCTAAGAGGACTTTCCACATGGCAAGCTTAAAGGGTTGAAGTGCCAACTATTTAGCAAAGGGGAAAGTATATCATCATTTAAGTACATCAGCACTCCGCGCTTAAAGGCTATGATGCTTTAGATAAAGAGCTTTGCTATGCCTACAACCAATGTTACAACCTCCTTACAACTTTGCCACGTGTCGGACTTTGATTGGAGGAGGGGGAGAAGTGGTGGGACCGGGTGCAGCCCATGTAGCAGGGGGGTGAGAGTGGTGATGGAACCCGATGGGACCCATGTGTAAGAGGTGGGAGAGAGTGGTTGTAAGAAGGTTGTAAAAATTTGGTAGTAAACTTAGCATTTTCCTTAGATAAAGGCTCATCCACGCAAGAAGATCCTCCACGTGGAAGACATGCATTGTAGTAAGTGCAAACATATCAAGCCTTGAATGCTCAAGACTGTCACATTTAAGCACAACAATATTATGCGCTTAAGAGCTTCCCTGATTTTCACGCTCAGAGCATCTCCAACCCTAGTGTCTTGTTTTGTATTGTGAATCCTATTTGACATGAGACATAAGACAATATTTTTTTCTATGTGGCAAGATGATATTCACATAAGACGATGAAATAAAAATGTGTTCTTCAATGTAAAAGTTTGAGAAGACAATAAAATTACTTTTTTTCAACTTCCAAGACAACTTTTTCACTTCTTCTTTTTTTTATATATATTTTTATTCATAAATGATGATGTGGACATAAAGTCATTGTGAAGTGCATTGTCTAGATCTAGACAACCAACTTTACATTATCCTTGCCATATCATTGCCATGTCAACTTCACAATTTATTTCACATTTGCATTGGAGAAGTACTTTTGAAAAAAATGCTTGTTATTCCTATGTGGCAACCAATTTTTTTCAAACTCACAATAGGATTGGAGATGCTCTTAAGGACTTCACACTAAGATGCCACTTCATATTCCTCATTAATGGCGACAATGTATGTTGATAAAAGGGAAAAATATCTAACGTTACGAATCTTGAAATATCTCCGGTTTTTAATGGGACATGTTTTGAATTTTGAAACGTCGGCCACGTACGATTACGCCGTCATAATCATGGAGATTAATGACATTCCTCGGAACTGATGAGACGCGACGCGTAGATAGTGATTATATGTAATTTCAAATTAGAAATTTATGCATATTAAAGGCAATTAATTCCACACAGAGTGCTCCTGCACGAAAATGAGCAAAACAGTGCAGTTTGCTTATTTTTGCACACAAAAATCATCAATATCAGTCATTACTGTATGAATTAGCTATAAATATTTCGATTTTTGTGCTGCTAAGGCATCAAAAGCATCGATTCTTAAGTATTAGAGTCGTCTTGCTACCGCATTCTCTCCACAGTGTTCGTGAGCCAGAGATTGCAAGTTTTCTATATTATAACTTGGTGTTTAATTCCATTTTCTTTGCAAAATCAACATACAAATTAGAGGTATATTTCCCGCCTCTATCAATTCTAACTCTCTTTAAAGAACAACATTTTTTCAACATGAAAATATGAACTCTTTAAGCACTTCAAAAGCTTCAGATTTTTGCTTCAAAAATAAATCCAAATTTTACTACGGTAATCATCTATGAGAGTAAAAAATACCTAATACCTCCATGTGATATAACCTCCATCGACCCGTATGTATCCAAGTGCACAAGTTCCAACTTATTTGTGGCCTTTCGTGATTTTCCAACTGGAAAAGAATTCATGTGCTACTTTCCAAGAATACAACCTCCACAAAGCTGATTAGTAATTTCAAGCAAAGGTAGGGCCACTAACCATTTTCTTCGGAGACAACAATTTTAATCCATTGAAGTGATGACCAAATCCAAAATGTCATAACCAATTTTGAGTCTATTTTTTTCACTCACCAAAACTAGGATGTATGTTCATCCTTTTACTCAAAGATTGCCACGTGTCAATTTCATCCAACATAAAACCAGTTTGAGAATAGTTTCGTGAACATCCACATTAGTTTCGACCACTACTTTGACATATGGCAACTTTTTAGTAGAATGGTGAACATCCACCCTAATTTGGTGGGTAAACAAAAATAAACTTACTAATTTTTGTCTAGGACAATCACATTAAAAGAATTAACTGGTTCAGTTTTCAATGACGGTGGAAACATGCAATTTTTAGTCATCTTTACTATAGCAACTTGGTCACTTTTTCGATTTTCAATTGTGCACACTCCATTATCAATAGTGATTTTATGTCCCTTTTCAGGGGTAAAGTGCATTTAAACCCTCCCTAGAGTTGTCTCGTTTGCAAAATAAGACTTTTTAGAAAACTTAAGCAGTTTGCACCTCCCAAAAAACTTGTTTTGTTTAGAATGGCCATTATCCGTTAAATGGCCGTTAAAATGGTCGTTAAGACTTAAAAAAAAAAAAAAAAAAAACTACCTTAACTACCCCTCCCCCCATCCTTCCCTACCAGCCCCCCCCCCCCCCCCCCCCCCCCTTCCCTACCCCCCGCCTCCCGTCCCCCCTCCGCCGGCGACCCGACCCCGACCCGCCCCCCCTCCACCGGCGACCCGACCCCGACCCCCCCCCCCCCTCCTCCCTCCGCCGGCAACTCGCCCCTCGACCCCCTCCCCTCTCCGTCCTCCCTCCGCCGGCGACCCGACCCCGACCACCCCCCCCCCCCTCCCCCCTCCGCCGGTCATCCCCGACCAATCCCTCCTCCTTCCTCCGCCGGCAACCCGACCTCGACCTCCCCCCCCCCCCCCCCCCCCCCCCCCCCCCTCCTCCTCCCTCCGCCGGTCATCCCCGACCCTCCCCCCTCCTCCCTCCGCCGGCGACCCGCCCCCCGACCCCCTCCTCCCTCAGCGGGGGTTGATTTGAACATTTTCGTAACGGACTGTCTTTTTCGGATCAGCGAGTCTTTATTTGCATTTTCGTGACATCTAAGGAGGGTTTAAATGTACTTTACCCCCCTTTTCAGAAAGCTAGTCCATACCCAATAAATTCCAATGTCAGTAGGAACATAATAAACATCAGATATATATTCTTTAGAAAATATTTTTCAAGCGTATGATAATTTTACCTTTTTCCATAATTGAAACTTTAGATTTATTTCCAAAGTTTACTTTCCAATGTTTAGGTTCATCTAAGTGGGAGAATAGCTCATTCTTTCCACACATGAGATTACTGTACCAACTAGTACTTAAATACCATATTATAGGCTAATTATAACAATATCCTTCTCTTCCAAATTTTCAGTAGCATAGTTAACATGATGAATTTTGTTTTTATAAAATTTAGTTCTGCACTCTGACTGGTAATGAACAAATATTTTATAACAAAAGTTGTACCTTTTTCCTCCAGTAGCTTGCTGCTTAGAGTTTCGGTTCTTTTGTTGAAGCACTGTCGTATCGACCTATAGGTTTTTCACTCTTTCCTTGACTTGATCATTCCTCATAGTTGGAACCACTTTTGTTGTTCATCATCACCTTAGTTTCAAAGCACTGACCGACATGTTCTAAACTGAATGTGGCCCCTGTTCACGAGAACACAACGAAGCCATCAACCCTTCAACTGACTGTTGGAAACGCAATGTGGTCCGAACCAGAACTGGTCCATGAGGTGCGATATTGTTCTAAACTGAATGAGGCCTGAACCAATTTCAATTATCTACACCTCATGATCCCACCTCATAACTGATGTGGGACTAAATTACCAACTTCATTGTCACCTCCTATTTGAGCACTCAACCGAAAATGAGATACAATCCAACAATCTCCAGATTATCTCATTTTTGCTGACCGAGCAACCTAGCACACCCGGCTACCGTTTGCTCGTTCTCGCTAGTCGAGCACCCTTGCTCGTTCCCGCTAGCCGAATAACCTTAGCACACTCTAGCAACTTTTGCTCGTTCCTACCAGCCGAGCACCTAGAAGATCCAACCTATTGTCATCTCAATCCGTTCGACCACAGAACCAAACTTGACACGTTTATACACACTACAATTGTGTGTCAACCACAACGTCTTGCTCTACCTTGGACTCGTCAAACCACCTTCGAAGCCAATTTGTATAGTTGATGCTCATACTCCACCATAAGAAGGGCCTGTATAATTCGATTATACACATGAACCTTCAGCGCCATCTGTCTCGAACCAATTAGAGCCATCCAAACCAGTCTCGTAACCTTGGGCTCTGATACCATGCAATTGGTGGGAACGCAGTGTGACCCGAATCGAAATTGGTCCATAAGGTGTGATATTGAATTGGGTCCATATATCTTAAAAAAGAATTCTCATGTAAGGCATGTACCAATTTCAATTATCTACACCTCATGATCCCACCTCATAACCGATGTGAGACTAAATTACCAACTTCATTATCACGTCCCACCCACTTGAGCGCTTAACCGGAAACGAGATACAATCCAGCACTGACAACGTCGAGATATCTTTTCCCTCTTCTATCTTAGCCACAACATAATCAAAGCAGTCTGTTAATCATCTCATGATTTTTTCAACAACTCATGAATCATCTAATTTTTTACCATTAACCCACAATTGATTCATAATAGATTAATTTTATCAAGATAATTGAAAATCCTTTCAAATTATTCATATGAATAATTTCGAAATCACCTAGTAGAGTCTGCAGTCTTACACTCTTTACCTTCTCATCACCTTTGTAGAATTTTTGCAGAAGATCCCATGCTTCCTTGGCCGTCTTTGCACTCGAGATTCTTTCGAACACAATCTCGGCTACAGCTTGACAGAGAAATAATAACGCCTTCTTGGCCTTCTTTCTATTTTCTCTTAAACAATCCTTTTAGACTTGAGAGAGAGCTTCATGTTCTCTTTGATCGGTCGGTTCAACCTACCCCATGCTCGACGATTTTCCATAGCTCCTGAAAACCGAACAATACTTTGATCTTGATGCTGCATTAATCAAAGTTCTTCCGTTGGACTTTGAAAGTTGTAGTTGAATTAATCCGTTCGTCCTTAACTCTGATACCACTTGAAGGAATTTAGAAGGATCTCAGAAATAGAACTCAAAAACTTGAGAACAAGGAAAGAGAATTTTTCTTGTTTGGAACTGATCATTATCCTTTTTCACACACTATTATTCAATAAACCCAGAGCCTATTATACAGGCAAGACTACACAAACTTCTCCAATTAAATAAAAAATATATATATATTGCTCTCCTTACAATAAGTAAACTACTTCCACTACTCTCTCCTAAAACAATTAAAAAACTGTTGCAATTGAAAACACAGCTCAAACAAAGCTGTTTATTCGTTCAAAGAAAACAACAAACCTACTTCGAAATTTGAGTTTAAATTTGAATTCTAACAAGTCGCCGTGCCCCGTGGATAATATTCTGGGCTCTGCCTCTTATCCAAATATAGTGTAGCCTTCGTGCCGCATAAGCAAGAAGTGATTAATTCATTATCAATCATGAATTTATATACACAGGCCAGAAATGACAAATATGTCAAGCCCGTGGAATTTTTTTTAATTACAAAGATTTAACGACTTGACTTGAACTCACACTTTTTCTAACAGAAATCATTGATCTTTCTGCACAAATCATGTAAATTGCTGTTGGTGCCAATTTCAACCCTCCCGAGTGAGGCGAACGCAGAGAGAACACAGGAGCATCGTTACACCCTCAAGCCATTGCAGCCAGCAAACATCTTGCGCCGACCAATCAAGATGTCAGAGTCCGGCATAGTTGTCTGCCTAATGTCATCAAGAGGGCCGTATCAACAATCTGATCCCACAGAATAAAAAAAAGAAATAAATACACCAATCCCCCTATGTTTCATGAGTATTACAGAGCCTACCCCTATTTGAAACTAATTACACTCACCACCCCTCTCCTTTAGAAATTTTATAAAACATAGGGGTAGTTAGTGTTATATTTTTATAGAAAATAGAAACTATAGGGGTGGTCCGCGTAATTAGTTTCAAAGTATGGGTAGTTTCTGTAATAAGTGTAAAACATAGGGATAGTTAACGTAATTTGTCCGGGACCCAAAAATTAAAAAGAAAAGAGAGTAAATATAGAATGGGTTGGATTTGTTAGTGCCGGGACACAATTTTTCGATGGAAAACAGAGAAGATGAAACAATTGTAAAAACAATGTTCCAACGCAACACTTCTAGGAAGATTGCACAAGTATAACGAAGATCTAAAAAGATCTCGTTTTAATATTACGAGAATCTAAAAAGATTTCGTAATCCACAAACAATCGATCGTAATACTTCTAAAAAGAAGATACAATCAGAATTACTGGCAGCAATGAAGAAGGTGACTGGCGAAAGATAGAAGAACTCCTGCTGGGGTGAATAATCACCGTTGCTCAAAGCTTTATTCGTCCTACACGAACAGCTTCCAGGAACCAGCAAGTTCGTCGGAGAACTTGGAACACTCCTGCTCTTCTGACTCCTCGGATGGACACGAACTCCCGTGCAAAAGCAATGCTGGTGCGACGCCTTTCCTCTCTCTCGAAGGCTGCTGGAATTCGCAAGCAAATTTCGATCAGAACTGTGTTAAAGAACACTTCTGAATTCTCTGTTTACTTGTGTTAAAAAACACTTCATAAACTTTCTGTGGTGGCTTCTATTACTTGTATATTTGTTGCCTTGTGAGAGAGAGGATGCCTTATATAGGCCCTGCAGCAACTGCTCGGTTGCCACAAAGTTAGGGTCATGGTAAAAACCACCCCGAACATATAGCAACCGTCCAGAACGTGCAAACGCACGTTCTGCTGCAAGTTGCGCCAACTGCGCGCACCCTGCGCTCCTTGTACTCCGCACGACAGAGCGCGCACTGAGCTGCGCACACTGGCACTGCACGCGGCGCAACCAGCGCACCCGCACAACCCGAGCAACCCGCGCAACCCAGAAGTGCAAAGTGCGCCAACAAAATGCCACATTACGCTTCATGAGCCTATGAGCCCGAGTCCGAGTCCAAGTCGCTATAGCTCCCATAGAAATAAATTTTCCAAGAGCAAAAAGCATGAATGCTTTCAATTGTTGATTTAGCCTTTTTCCCATTAGAAAAATAATCCCACATGGCACACCCATGTGCACCTCCACACCACATGTGCATCTCTAAACTAGCAAAGCTAATATATAGAGATACAAGTCCTTTGGTCTAGCCGATGTGGGACTAAAATTCACTTTGAAAAAGACCAAAACCCAACAGGATTTGTACGAGAATAGTAGAAAATGATAAAGTGGTTTCTGGTCCCAAAGATTGTGTGGTCAAAAATTGATGTGAAAAAAAAATTGTAAAATCTAGAATCAGAAAGTTAGACTCCAAATTGGAACATACTATTCTACAAATTGAGTTCCTACAATCTAGAATCTAAAAATTGGGAGGCCCAACCCTTAGCACCTATGAGTGGGATGGAACCGAAATTGTAGAAATTGAAACTATAAATAAGACTTACTATTCTACAAAATGAGCTCCTACATTCTAAATCTAGAATCTAGAAAATGGGATGAGCCTTACTAATGACGCTCTAAGTAATGAGATGACTCTCCCTCTTCAGTATTCCTCTCTCTATCTAGAAATTGAAGGTCTGAAACCATCTCCAATCATACTCCTCAAACCTCAAATTAAGAAAAAAAAAAAATCTCCAACCAAGCCTCAAATTGAGAGAATTTTCTCAAATTTTTTGAGGAAAGGAGGATGGATCCTCAAATTTGAGAGAATAAAGAGAAAATCATCAAATATAAGAATTCACTATTCATGACCACTAAAGTTAATTATACCATATATTTATAATTTATAATTATAAATAATAAAATAATTATACTATTGAAATATTCTTGGTGAGATCTTCAAATAGAATATAATATTGAATATATTTTTTTATTAGTATTTTTGTATTAGATTCATTTGGTTAATAAAATGATATCTAAATGATTTGGCAGAAATTAATAATATAACATCAAACTTTCTAAAATTAAAATACATTGACTTAAAAAAAAACAAGTATATCAAAATTTAAAATAACGCAACTAACAACAACATTGAAATTAAAAGTCTAAACGTTACAACAACATTGAAATTAAAAATGTTTAAAGCAATACAACGACATTCAAATTAAAACAGTCTAAGACACTTGTAGAACGGTGGTAAATCAACTTCATTTCCATCCTATCCTCCTTGAAAGGAACCAACTCTACTAAAATTAGTAGTATAGAAATTATCGGATGACCCACCTTGAAAATATCCCGATGTATCAAATTTACCGTGAGAAGAAGTGTAACTATTATAAAGTAATATAAAATAATACAAAAAATATAATATTCTCTAGGTAAATAATATAATATTCATGTATATGATTATATTAAATAGTTGTAATGAATTTACGTAGAAACAAATAATGGTTGTTTATTATTTGAGATTTAATGGTTGGAGATGTAAAATTTTGAGAATAGCATACTATAGAAATATTTCTTTTCGAGTCCTCAAATTGAGTGAATTTTTTAGGATGGTTCGAAAATGGCCTAACAGTTGGCTGGTCTTAGAAATGTACAATCTCCTTGAACTCCAGAAGTGCACATACGAGGTAGGGCTGCAAATGAGCCAAGCCGTTTGCGAGCTGCTCGAAGCTCGGCTCGATAAAAGCTCGTTTGAGCTCGGTTCGTTTAGTAAACAAGTCGAGCTCAAGCTTCGTTTTCGAGCTCGTTTAATAAATGAGCCAAGCTCAAGCTTAGAAGTACTCGGCTCGTTCGAGCTCTCAAGCTGACTCGTTTATGAGCTTGCGAGCTGGATCGTTTAGAAGCTCGTTTAGGAGCTTGTTTAGAAGCTCGTTTGTGTATTGAATTCTAATTTTATGTATGTTTGTATAATGATATGGTTGTGTGCTTTATATATTTATATGTCCTTAATAATTGATACGAAGGAACTTTTTTAATTAAATTTTTATAAATAAATTGTTAAATTACAGGTACTTGAATGCAAGCGTAACTAGGTTGAAATCGAGCTCATTAAGCTTGAAATAAAGGTGAACAAACTTGAAATCAAGCTTAATGAGCTTGATATGAGCTTATCGAGCTTGTTTATCAAGCTTGAATCAAGCTTGCTTATCAAGCCAAGCTCGAGCTCAAACCAAGCCAAGCTCAAGCTTAATATAAACAAGCTCAAGCTCTAAAATAAAAAATTTATCAAGCTTGAGCTCGAGCTCGAACTCGATTAATTCTAGTCAAGCCAAGCTCAAGCTTACAAAAGCTTGGCTCGGCTTGGCTCGTTTGCAGCCCTACATACGAGACACTCCTCCTAACTTCTTATTAATAGGAGTTAATGTTTATATATTACAAATAGGAGTCCTGATTTAATCCTTAATTCAGTCCCAAACCAAATCTCGACCGTCAAAATCTATTAAAAAAATAAAACTCGAAATAGCTTCAGCATGCCCAAAATCTGTCGGATTCTTGATACAAAAGTGCTAAAAAAAAAAAGAGCCTTACAAACAGGATATCCGGACCAACAACGAATATCCGGCTGGCAAACGACTCTCGTGCCAATAGATTGCTTCATCCCCCTTTGATATTAGGCTGAATTATCAAGGAGTGTCAGAGGAATAGTTATGAACATAATATCAAATTAACTAAATAAATATTATTTTAAAAATTCTAAAGCGTAACATCTTATGACCTGTTTGGTAAATCATAAGAGTAGGAAAAAAATGGATTTTTAATGAATAGTAGGATTTGGATTTTGAAAAAAAAGTTAGATTTGTGATTTGGATTTGGATCTATGAAGAAAAAGTTGGATTTTTTTACTTAAATCTAGTCATTTTTATTTTTTACTTTTTCTAAACCAAATACGGTGGAGAAGTGAGAATTTGGAAGATGTGGAATTTCATTCCAAATTCAAAAGTAAATCAAATGAAGAAAATGTAGGATTTCATGATTTTCATCCAAAATCCGGATTTTGAACAAATCTCACTTCAAACAACGGGAGGAGTTGGGTTAATAAATAGGAGAACAACCATAGTGAACGTACATAATAAATAATCAATGTCCGAACGTAAGGGCATTTGGTCTAGTGGCATGATTCTTGCTTTGGGTGCAAGAGGTCCCGAGTTCGATTCTCGGAATGCCCCAACTTTTACTCATTTTGCGTACTTCCAACACGATTTTTTTGTAGGTAAAATTTGGTACAACCAGCCATATTTCTCCTAGTAGTGATTGGCCTAAGCACTTCGAGGAAAGCTATAAAGAAGGATATTTTTATTTTGTTACAAACAACATTGCTCTTAACTGAGCTAAATGGAGGAAAAGCCTTGTTTTTAATGTGCACAGTCATATTAAATTATACATATATATGTACACACAGATACACTAATATATAATCCGAACATCAAGATTATCCTTAATTTTTTTAGTTTAACATTTTTTTTACCTAAAATAGTATTATTTATAGATTAAAAAAAGTTATCTAGTCAGCCACTAGCTCAAATTTTTATAGTAATCTAAAACCATTGTAACCCTCTCTGTCTCTGTCCGTATTATTTTTTCACTAAAAATTACACACACACATCTCTCTCTCTCTCTCTCTCTCTCTCTCTCTCTCTCTCTTGTCATTGTTCTTCCTTCACTAAAAATTGTACACACACAATAGGTATGCCCTGGCCAGTAGTTCTCTTGCATCATGTTTTACCTCTTTTCTTTTCGACCATTTGATCAAATTGAACTTTCAGGGGAACAAGCCCATGGGCTATACACAACGAAAGTCCGTAAAAGACTATAACCGAACTACCGAAATAGAGAGCTCATGGTGCTTTCTAGAAGGGTGGAAGTCCCTCTACAAACTGATCAAAGCACATATGTTTGCATATACCTTCGTGTATTCGTATTGCTGATAGATGTATAATTGCATGATTGAGCGCAACTTCACATATTTTCTTACTGAAAATATATATATATATATATATATATATATATATATATATATATATATATATAATAAAAAATATATATACAATATAAAAATGGCTAGGGCTCCAGTGCACGACCTGAAGGCGGCGGCGAGGACCCAAGAGAATGGGATCCTGGCTCATCCAAGCGAGGGACGTCGAGAAGAGAGGAAAAGAAAGAGGAGTGGGAGAGTGCAGGAGGCTGGACCACAATCCAGAGGCGCCGGAGAGATCTTCGCTCGAGCAAAATCTCGGTTTTAACAAAGGGGGAGAGGAATCCCAACCAAAGATTCACGTTCAGGGCCAGAGGAGAAGACCCAGGAAGAGCAAACGAGGGCGGATCTAGGAAGTGGACTCAGAGCCGAAGGATTCCCACAGCAGAGGGGCGGAGCGAGGCCAGGCCCAGCGAAGCGATCACCCAATCGAATAAACAGGGGACTAGCAGGGGGACTTCGAGCATGAGTAGAGCAGCCACTCAGGAAGCGGAAATAGGGAGGGGGGGCCCTCCTCCAATGCCACAGCCCAGCGGGCAGGACAGAAAGGGTAATACGTGGGCGGAGCTATGCCGGACTCATTGTCCTTCGACCGTAGACGAGATGCAATACATCGAACCAATCGAAAAGGGAGGAAGACCAGTGGGAGAGTTCACCGGAGAAGACTTGGAGGAGACGAAAGAATACTGGAGAAACACGATTGTCTTGTACGTCATGGGCAACAAACCGTTCTACGGCCATATCAAAGCGTACGCAAATCGTGTGTGGCACCCTAAAGGAAGTCTGGAGTTCTTCTCAAGAGAGAATGGGTTCTTCTTCGTTCGATTCGGTATGGCGGAGGATATGGAACGAATTCTACATGGAGGTCCTTGGACGTTCGACGGCAGGGCTATTATAATCAAGAGATGGTCCGTCGGGATTCAATGTGAGAAGGAGATACTTCTTTCGGCTCCTATATGGGTGAGATTTCCCGACTTCCCCATTCAATATTGGAGTATCCCGATGCTCGTGAAGCTCACTAGCTTAATAGGAGTCCCTATTAAGGCAGACGAAGCCACTTCCAGGAAGTCGAAAATCTCCTTCGCCCGGGTCTTTGTTGAGATAGAGGCGGGGACGGAATTGCCAAGAGAAGTTGAGTATATGATTCCCAACGGACAGATATATACTCAGAAAGTGGAATACGAATGGGTCCCTCCGTCGTGCGGGAAATGCAAGTGCTTCGGACATCTCGTTTCAGGTTGTGGTCAAGAAGCCCAACCTCGCGCAGTCGAGGAGGAGTCAGACATTACAGGGAATAAGAGGTCAACCAATCTTCAGGAAGAGGGGGATGAGCAGATGATAGACTCAGGGATGGAAAAGGACTGCAATAGGGCGATAAACCCACAGTCGAGGGTCACCGAGAAGAGCCACGCAGAGAGAGAAGTAATCCTCCATACATCAGAGGATGGTTCGATCATACAGGTCGATAACCTTCCTGATCGGGAAATTGTGATGGAAGGTATCGAGGAAAGCTCCAGTATCACTGTTCTTGGGAAAAGGCAGGGTAATTTCACTTCGACAGTCAGGCAAATGCTAGCGATTGAGGATATTCCGCGCACAGATCAGGCAGGAGAAGCAACCAGAAACTCAGGGACTTGGTCGCCGTCTTCCAGCAAGGACTCCAAAGTTAGGAAGAAGAACGCTAATCATTAATACTAATCCTAAGGGTACTGCCAGAGGCCTAATGCAGGGGGGAGCTTCGGAAGAGTCTCGACTCACCAAAGCCAACCCGCAGTGGGAAACATTGCTGCTGAAGCCTGCTCATGGGTCTCTCAACGAGAAGGAGAACGACATAGACAGAATAGACAATTCACCCGGTCCTTCCCGAATGAACGCGAGATCTCAGAAGGACCCAACAGTAAATATTTAATGTCGATGCTCGTATGGAATGTTAGGGGAGCCAACTCAGTGGGTAGATGGAGGAGTGTCCGGGATCGCATAAAGAGGTATCATAGTTCGATCGTCATTGTTCTTGAATCTAAAATCAAGTCAGTAGCCTTACTTAAAAGTAGGGGTGAGCATATAACGGTTGAAAACCAAAAACCGAACCGAACCGAAATATGAAACGGTTCAGTTTTTCGGTTATCGGTTCGGTTTACGGTTTGAAAATTTAAAAATTTGAAATAACGGTTCGGTTTTCAGTTCTTCATCCGAAAAACCGAACTGAACTGAAAACCGATTTAGATTTAGTAATTTATCAAACTATCCACAATATACATATACTAATGTTTATTAACCCCTAACTGAGCGCACTCTCTTCTCCTATTCTATGTCGGTGCTTCTTTGAGCACTCTTTCTATCTACCCTCAATCTACATATATTAATATCTTTCACTCTATGTAATATAACAATTCATAAATACAATAATGTCATATATTTTTTTAATTTTTGTTATTTAAATAGGCCCATTTTGCTAAAAACTTGAAGGCCATGCACATTGGCCCATGAAAACCGAACCGAATTAATTCGGTTCGGTTTTTGTTCGGTTTTTATAAAAAAGGTTCGGTTTTCGGTTTTGAAAAATACGGTTTACGGTTATTTCGGTTTTCACATATTCGGTTCGGTTTGAACCGAACCGAACCGATGCTCACCCCTACTTAAAAGGAGAGTCCCTGACAACTGGGAAGCTTCCCATAACCTTCATCTCAACGACATGGCCAGGATTTGGGTGCTTTGGAACAAAAGCATTTGGAGTGGAATCCTCCGATTTGAGTCACAGCAAATGATCGTGATGGAGTTCACTAATAACGGAGGTATGAATATATTAGTAGGAGCTATATATGGGTTTAATGATCGCAAGTTAAGGGAGCAAATGTGGAGAGACATCGAGATCGTCAGTCTTGGGATGGGATTGTCCACTCCCCTCATCCTCATTGGCGACTTCAACGCCATCATGTACAAGCAGGAGAAGAAAGGGGGTAGGGCGGTTTCGGACTCCATTCTTGAAGACTTTCAAAAATGTGCTCTAACTGATCTGTGTCGCCAAGGAGTGCTGTGGACATAGAATAATCAAGCTTCTGAGAACCGCATCGAGTGTCAACTCGACAGGGCTCTAGGTAATACTCTTTGGTTTGATACATTCCCTGACATTGGTGTCACTGGTTTACCTTCAGGCCCCAGCGACCATTCACCTATGGTGGTGGACTTCCTGGAGCAACAATCACGGCCTTCCCCTCCATTCAAATTCTGCAATTCTTGGTATCTGATGGATGGTTACACCGACGCTATGGAGGAAGGTTGGAGTACCCAGGTATCTGGCTACAGCCAATTCCGCTTGATGTCGAAGCTCAAGAGGGTCAAGATCAAACTCAAACTCTGGCTCAGATGCAGGCCGAAGTCTTCATTAGAGGAGAAAAGACAACAGCTAGAAGAGATTCAATTGAGCAATCAAGGCTCCTCTAACAAGGATAGTCTTAAGTTAGAAAGTTTGCTGAAGGACCAGGTGAACAAAATGTCCCAAATTGAAGAGATCAACCTCAGACAAAAAGCCAAATACGACTGGCTTAGGGAAGGAGACAACTGCACGAAGTTCTTCTATGGGATTGTGAAAGCGAGACAAAGTCGCAACCAGATTGCCATGCTTATTGGGAAGAACGGGCGGAAAGTCGACACCCCGGTAGACATAGAAGCTGAGGTAGTGAATTACTTCACCGATTTATACAATGAAGATGGTGCCGAGCTGTCACGACCCGCACCCTAGAGTAAGGGCACGAGAAGTGGGTACGTCCAGCCTACGCCGCAGTGTCGGCGGTAGAACGCTGTCCTAGGTCAATCATCTAACAATATAAAGGTACCTGTACAGTATATACTCTCCGAATGGAGGTGACATAACAGAAAACAATCTCAATCACATCTAGGATAGAAAAATAAAAGATAGATAGATAGACAGTAACTCAAAGAGAACAGTAGCATAGATGAAATAAGTCCAAGTGTCTAGGATACATAACATCCAGAATGTCAACCCAAAATACAATATAAGTCTAAGAGTCTATACATCTCAACATCTCAAAATACAACTCAGAATGTGAGACAAAAGATAATATAGAAAAGACTGACTAGCTAAACTAGCCTAGACTACTGGGGCAACATCCTCAGCTGCAGGTGGATCCTGCTGAGGGTCCACAACATAAGTATCATCTAGTCCTGCTGTCACGCCCCAGAACCAGAATACTGGAGAGCGGGGGCAGACACAGCCAGCTACGTATATTGAAATAGAATACATCTCAACTATACGGTCACGGCTGTCTAGATATGAGGGTTTACTACAAGCCAGCAGTCTCTTAAGGTCAAGCCTATTGTCTCAATCTCAAGCAATTAACAGAGTTACAAGATGTTAGAGCATCAAATATATATATATAAGGCGTCCCAAATATTACATATTGGATGATCATGAAGCTAGTCGTACAAAATGATAGGACTAGCAAGAGTTCAGTCATACATGATCAACCCTAAGATTTGTTAATCATGTTTACAGCCCGTAGGCAGACAGTAAGTAAATGTGCATCGAGCTAACAGGTGCTCGTCGGCTAAACGCCTCAAAAGAATAAATTTACATATAAGTGGGTGAAACAAAAAGGAAAACCCACTCTTGGCCCGGGTTCCGTCTAGTTGTCACCATTGGGCTGGAAGCTTGGTAGATCCTCGGGAGCTGCTCCGAAATCTGGCCACACAAAACCAGCTGGGTCAAATCCCAGAAAGAGCAAGTGCCACAAAGGAGGCCACAAATAAGAACAAAAGCCAGCATATCAGAACATAAAGAATAAAAGAAAGTACAAGTAGTAAGGTACACAGGGCGATAAACGACTAGGGACGCGGAACCATTCCGGGAGCCAGGTTACAATCCTTAAACCAGACAAGGACCGGGGTTGTAACCCTTCGCCTGAATAGCTCACTGTCTCTACTCATTTATCGTTAAGATAAGTAAACCAAACATGCTCAGGAGATAGCAGGTACTGGAGCTAGACAAGACTTAGACAAGGCTGGACACCATCCATTCACAATCGGCCAAGCAAGTACTACGGCTTACTACTTTAACTAACTAGGGTTATCACAAGCCTAATTACTAACAAGATGCAAGTGAGAAACTCCCAGTCCCAAGCCCTGCAGACCATCCAGTTATCCTTCCGCGGGTTGAGAGTTATAGTTGGGTACATCGTCCGGGAGACAAATGTACCCTTAGGTGACTTAGAGGGTGCAATACATGACAGTGTGCTGGAAATGTGCTCTACTCGTCGGCAAGCTACAAGTCCATTAAAGCGCCCAGATAACGAGATTGCCTGTGACTGGGAATTCTCCATGTTCTAGTTTGATCTAATCATTAGCCTAATCCGATTTAGCGCGAGTCCCTGGCCGTGGTACCCAGGAAGTCACGTCCTAGACATGATGCAAGATAAGACAAGTGGATTGTACAAGCAAGCAAGCAGGAACACCCACGGTGTCAAGGCAAGTCAAGTCAAGTTATCAAGTTACAAGTCAAGTCAGGAGTGCGCCGCCACGGGCCACTATCAAGTTATCAAGATAAATCATGTCAGGGTACTTGTCAGGGGTGCGCCACGACGGGCCACTATCAAGTCAGGTTGGTCGTGTCAGGAGTGCACCACTACGGGTCACTGTCATGTTATACTAGTTCCTTGTCATACCATGCTGTGTACAATAGTTATTCCAAACATATTAAGCAAAATCAAGTTCATGCAAAAAGGCGTAAGGATATAAAATGGGCGTAAAATACCTAATAAAATACTAATATAAAATAGGACTATAGAAGAGCCAAGATCAAGAAATAACAAATTCATCATAGACAAGTAGGTTGTGCAGGGTATGTACTACGCAGGGTGCCAAGTGCGCAGGATGAGCTGCGTAGGGTACCAACTGCGCAGGGTGCCAAGTGCGCAGGGTAAGTTGCGCGACAGATGGATTGCGCAGGAAATGGGTTGCGCAGGAAATGGGTTGCGCAGACATGAACTGCGCGAGGGATGGCTTGCGCAAGGCTGGCTTGCGCATGGCTGGCTTGCGCCAGCGCAGTCCAGCGCAGCGCAAAGCACTGGCCAAGTGATTGCGCAATCGGCCATGCGCTAAAGAGCACAGGCCGGGGGTGCGCAATCGGCCATGCGCTAAAAAGCGCAAGGCAGGGGGCTGTTCTTCCTGGCCGAGAGCAAGTCCAAAAATACTAAGAACTTCAATTCTTCATATTTTTGTCAAATCAAACCAAATCTAGATTTTCAAAGTTCTAACTTGAGTAAAATTGAATTCTCTTCCACATGGAAGCATCAAAACAAGCAAAAATCAAAGTTTAATAGATCAAAACCAAGAATTCCGAAAATGGTTAAAACCTAGATCTAGAAGAATAAAAGCTCCAAATCACAAAATTCCAAGTTCTAATGTTGATCTACATGTCCTAATCTATCAAATGGACAAATAAAATTGGGTGCTTATTTGTTGGCAAGGTGCACTTGCCTAAGTGTTTGTGTGGTGTGTGGAGGAAGAAGAAGAAGATGGAGAAAATAAATGGAAATTATGGAGGAGAGAGAAAGGTTGGTGGGTTTTAATGGTGGTGGGTTGTGGTGTGTTGAGGGAGGAGTGTAGGTTAAAGTGTACCAATTCATGATGAACCAAACCAAATCAAACCAACTCCACAAAATAAAACCAAGCCATGGTCTAAACCCATTTACGAGAAACCAAAATCCGCAAGTCGAAAAATAAAATACGTGCAAAATCAAATACGAGCATAAATACAAAATACAGGAAATGGGGGTGACAACTCTACCCACCTTCAAAGAATTCCGTCCTCGGAATTTAATCAAGGAGCTAGAGATTGCCACGACAAGCTATACTAAGCACAGACAAGCTACACTAAGCAGTTCAATCATACAATCATACAATACAAGCAAGGAAGGGAAAGCGTAAGGCACAAGGAAGACATTATACCTTACGAGTCAAACAGGTAGGGATATCGCGATCGGATGTCGTCCTCACGCTCCCACGTTGACTCACCTAGAGAGTGATGACCCCAAGCAACACGGACTAAGTGAATAGTCTTGTTCTTGAGCGTCTTTTCTCTCCGGTCCAATATAGACACGGGCCTCTCCTCATACGAAAGGTTGGTACCAACAACCAATTCCGAATGATCTAGGATATGGCTCGGGTCCGGGATGTACCGTCTTAATTGGGACACATGGAATACATCATGTACCTCACTTAGCGACGGCGGAAGAGCGAGACGATAGGACACATCGCCTACTCGCTCTAGAATATCGAACGGCCCTATATACCTAGGACTAAGCTTTCCCCGCACGCCAAAACGAATGACGCTGCGGGTAGGCGAGATCCTAAGGAATACATGGTCACCGACGGCAAATTCCAAGGGACGCCGATGAGCATCGGCCCAATGGCGTTGGCGATCCTGGGAAACTCGGAGGTGATCTCTGACTCTCCTGACCACTTCGACCGTCTGAGAAATCAGTTCTGGACCGAGCATCTGCCTCTCTCCGACATCGTCCCATGCTAACGGAGATCTACACTTCCTGCCATACAGAGCCTCGAAGGGTGCCATCTGGATACTGGCCTGGAAACTATTATTGTACGAGAATTCCACTAGGTGCAGGTGATCCTCCCACGAACCACCGAAGTCAAGGGTACATGACCGCAACATATCTTCGAGAGTTTGTATAGTACGCTCTGACTGCCCGTCTGTCTGCGGATGATACGCTGAGCTGAACTTGAGACGAGTCCCCAAACTTTGATGAAGACTGTGCCAGAAGTGCGATGTGAATCTCGTATCCCTGTCCGATACTATGCTGACTGGCACTCCGTGAAGTCTGACGATCTGCCTGAGATACATCTCTGCTAGCTGTGCCGTCGACTGTCCAACTCTAAACGGAAGAAAGTGTGCCACCTTGGTAAGCCTGTCCACAATGACCCAAATAGCATCTCTGCCTGCCGGAGATCTGGGTAACCCAGTCACGAAATCCATGGTAATGTGTTCCCACTTCCATTCTGGGATCGGTAAAGGTTGAAGAAGTCTAGCTGGCCTCTGATGTTCAGCCTTGACTTGTTGGCAAACCAAACATCGAGAGACATACCGGGCTATCTCCCTCTTCATACCATTCCACCAAAAGTGTTGACGAATATCTCTGTACATCTTCGTGCTGCCTGGGTGAATGGAGTACTGCGAACTGTGAGCCTCTGCCATAACTTCCTGTCTGATATCTCCACTGGGTACACAAAGACGCGTGCCGTGTCGAAGTGTACCATCCTCATGAATACATAACTCTGGCCTTCTCCCTGCTTCACACTCTGCACTGAGCCGCTGAATCTTGGAATCGGTTAACTGTGCTGTCCGGATCCTCTCAACTATGGTGGACTGAACCTGTAGACTGGCCATCAATGCCACGCCGGTTGGAAGAACCACTTCAATTCCCATCTTCTGAAGATCTGCCAATAGCTCTAGTTGCGCCGTCAGGAAATAAACTCCGGCTCTCCGGCTCAACGCATCTGCTACGACGTTGGCCTTCCCTGGATGATACTGCAAGTCCACATCGTAGTCCACCAGTAGCTCGAGCCATCTTCTCTGCCGTATATTAAGATCCTTCTGGGTGAAAACATACTTCAGGCTCTTATGATCAGTAAAGATCTCCACTCTGTCTCCGTACAAGTAGTGCCTCCACAACTTAAGTGCAAACACTACTGCTGCTAGCTCCAAGTCGTGGGTCGGGTAATTCTTCTCATGATCACGGAGTTGACGTGACGCATAAGCAATTACCTTCCCATGCTGCATCAAAACACATCCCAATCCTCTGCCTGAAGCATCGCAGTAAACTGTGAATCCTCCGATCCCATCTGGAAGGGTAAGAATGGGAGCCGTTATCAAACCTCGCTTCAACTTCTCAAATGATTCCTGGCATTCTGCTGTCCAAACGAACGACACATCCTTGCGGGTCAACTGGGTCATCGGCGCTGAAATCCTTGCAAAATCAGAGACGAACCGCCGGTAGTAGCCGGCCAATCCAAGAAAGCTGCGAACTTCTGCCACTGAGCTGGGTACTGGCCATGCCTCGATAGCCACAATCTTCTGGGGATCCACTTCCACCCCTCCTCTGGTAATGATATGACCTAAGTAAGAAATGCGATCGAGCCAGAACTCGCATTTACTGAACTTGGCGTACAACTGGTGCTCTCTGAGAATCTGGAGGACAATTCTGAGATGCTGCTCGTGCTCTGCTTCACTCTTGCTGTAGACCAGGATGTCATCAAGGAACACTATCACAAACTGATCCAAGTAAGGCATGAAAATACTGTTCATGAGGTCCATGAACACTGCCGGCGCATTGGTCGCTCCAAAGGGCATAACTAGAAACTCCCAATGCCCGTACCTAGATCTGAACGCCGTCTTCGGGATGTCCTGCTCTCTGACTCTGATCTGGTGGTATCCTGACCGCAAGTCTATCTTCGAGAAAACTGAAGCCCCTTTGAGTTGATCAAACAAGTCATCTATCCTTGGAAGAGGATATCTGTTCTTGATTGTCACTGAGTTCAAGGTACGATAATCAACACATAGCCTAGACGTACCATCCTTCTTTTTCACAAGAAGCATCGGGGCTCCCCAAGGCGATCCACTAGCACGAATGAATCCCTTGGTTCTAAGTTCTTCAATCATTTTGTACAAAATCTCCAATTCTGAAGGCGCCATTCTGTAGACTCGCTCTGATACTGGTGCTGTCCCGGGAATCAAGTCAATGGTGAACTCGATCTCTCGCTCTGGTGGCATCCCTGGAAGTTCCTCTGGGAAGACATCTGGAAACTCTTCAACTATCCGGGGTAACTACGCTGCTGCTACTGCCATCTGCAATACTGGGGGAGAAGGCTCCACGGCGCCTCTGGAAAATGAAAACTCTGGCCCTCCGGGAATACTAAAGACAACTCTGCCAACATGGCAGTCTATCCTAGCATAATGGTTCCTCAACCAATCCATGTCTAGAACTACATCATAGTCTGCCATAGGGAACTCTATGAGCCTAGCGGGGAATTCTCTACCGCTAACTACGATCCGACACGAGGAAAATACTCGATCTACTCCCATAAGACCATTACCAGTAAGTATATTGAGCCTCACCGATAATGACTCGGGCTCCAATCCTATCCGTGTCGTGAATCGTGCAGACATGAATGAATGCGATGCACCAGAATCAAATAATACAGATGCTGGAAAGGTGTTGACGAGAATAGTACCTGCCACTACCTCACCTGGTGCAACTTCTTCTTCCATGGTCATCATCATAGCCTGACCTCTAGCTGTGGGTCCCCTCTGCTGGAATCCCCTCTGTCGGTTCTGTGCTGGAGCCTGGGTGATCTGCTGCTGGTTCTGCTGCTGAAAGGCCTGGGCCTGAGGCAACAATGGCCTCGGGTACTGCTGTTGCTGCTGCTGCTGGACTGGAACTGGGGCTGGTCCTCTCACCGAAGAACTAGAAAGGTTGGATGATGATGGGCCTCCCCTATTCGGGCAGGTCCCTATCTTGTGATCTGCTCCTCCGCAAGCCAGGCACAATCCCTGTGCCCTGCGACACTCTGCCACTACATGGCCTGACTTCCCGCAATGAGAACATCCCACCGCGGAAGACTGCTTCTGCTTCTGCTGCTGCGGGTACGTCGGGGTTGAATGCTGAATCGACGTCACTGAGGCCGCCCGCCTCGGAGTTCCAATGGTTATACCCCTAGCTGCCGGGGCTGGGGCTGAAGATTGGTGCATCTGGTTGTGGGACCGCTTCCTGCCTCCGGTCCTGTCCACAATTCTCCGGGAGGTATACTCATGCCTCCTTGCTGCCTTCAACACTGCATCGAACGTTTGATGCTCGAACTGCTCCACAGCCAATAATATCTCTAAGTGCAGCCCTTGCTGGAATCGCTGAGCCCTATCGAACTCGGTTGCCACCAAGGTGGGGGCAAACCTACTCAGCCTGGAAAACTCGATCGCATAGCCATCGACCGTCCGGCCTCCTTGCTTCAAGTTGGTGAACCGGGTCTGCAGGTCGTACCGTGCCACCGCATCGAAGTACTTTATCTGGAACCTCTCTCTGAACGTCGCCCAAGTGACTGGTGCCGCTAACCCCATGGCCTGAGCTGCCCACCAATCGCGAGCCAAGTCTAACAACTGTAGCCGTACCACCGCCACCTTCTCATTCTCAGGTGTCCTAGCTGCTTCTAGAACCACCTCGGTATCCTGAAGCCAAGCGTCTGCGGCAATCGCATCTTCACTGCCGTCAAAGAAGGGAGGGTTCAAGCGCTTGAAACTGTTGGCCGCCTGATTCCCTTGGGGACCTCCTCGGTTTAGTGCATCATGAACTTTCTGGTGCAAGGCGTCGCCTCGACGATCTTGGGATACAAGCAGTTCTCTGATAAGCCCTACCAAAGGTCCCTCATCCTGTCTAGCTGGTTGAACGGGCGGAGCTGCCTGAACTGGAGGTTCCGAGCCTCCGGAAAGCATAACTCGGGAGGCTACTCCAGAGTGCTGAGCTTGATCTTCCTGGCGCTGGGGTGCTTGTCGTGCTTCCTCTGGCTGGTTGGCAGGTCCGGGAGTAATGCCGCTGAAGAAGACGACATAGAGAACAATAAGGAAAGGACCAGGACAGATCAATGATACAAGCATGTGATCAGGTCAAGAATCTCAGGGATTTGAAGATACGAGCAGAGATCAAGGACGAATATTGATTGAGACATCTATTCGGTAAACCCTTACATTTCTTGAATGCCAAGACCTGCATGGGCCACCACTTAAACCGTGTCACGCCCCAGAACCAGAATACTGGAGAGCGGGAGCAGACACAGCCAGCTACGTATATTGAAATAGAATACATCTCAACTATACGGTCACGGCTGTCTAGATATGAGGGTTTACTACAAGCCAGCAGTCTCTTAAGGTCAAGCCTATTGTCTCAATCTCAAGCAATTAACAGAGTTACAAGATGTTAGAGCATCAAATATATATATATAAGGCGTCCCAAATATTACATATTGGATGATCATGAAGCTAGTCGTACAAAATGATAGGACTAGCAAGAGTTCAGTCATACATGATCAACCCTAGGATTTGTTAATCATGTTTACAGCCCGTAGGCAGACAGTAAGTATATGTGCATCGAGCTAACAGGTGCTCGTCGGCTAAACGCCTCAAAAGAATAAATTTACATATAAGTGGGTGAAACAAAAAGGAAAACCCACTCTTGGCCCGGGTTCCGTCTAGTTGTCACCATTGGGCTGGAAGCTTGGTAGATCCTCGGAAGCTGCTTCGAAATCTGGCCACACAAAACCAGCTGGGTCAAACCCCAGAAAGAGCAAGTGCCACAAAGGAGGCCACAAATAAGAACAAAAGCCAGCATATCAGAACATAAAGAATAAAAGAAAGTACAAGTAGTAAGGTACACAGGGCGATAAACGACTAGGGACGCGGAACCATTCCGGGAGCCAGGTTACAATCCTTAAACCAGACAAGGACCGGGGTTGTAACCCTTCGCCTGAATAGCTCACTGTCTCTACTCATTTATCGTTAAGATAAGTAAACCAAACATGCTCAGGAGATAGCAGGTACTGGAGCTAGACAAGACTTAGACAAGGCTGGACACCATCCATTCACAATCGGCCAAGCAAGTACTACGGCTTACTACTTTAACTAACTAGGGTTATCACAAGCCTAATTACTAACAAGATGCAAGTGAGAAACTCCCAGTCCCAAGCCCTGCAGACCATCCAGTTATCCTTCCGCGGGTTGAGAGTTATAGTTGGGTACATCGCCCGGGAGACAAATGTACCCTTAGGTGACTTAGAGGGTGCAACACATGACAGTGTGCTGGAAATGTGCTCTACTCGTCGGCAAGCTACAAGTCCATTAAAGCGCCCAGATAACGAGATTGCCTGTGACTGGGAATTCTCCATGTTCTAGTTTGATCTAATCATTAGCCTAATCCGATTTAGCGCGAGTCCCTGGCCGTGGTACCCAGGAAGTCACGTCCTAGACATGATGCAAGATAAGACAAGTGGATTGTACAAGCAAGCAAGCAGGAACACCCACGGTGTCAAGGCAAGTCAAGTCAAGTTATCAAGTTACAAGTCAAGTCAGGAGTGCGCCGCCACGGGCCACTATCAAGTTATCAAGATAAATCATGTCAGGGTACTTGTCAGGGGTGCGCCACGACGGGCCACTATCAAGTCAGGTTGGTCGTGTCAGGAGTGCACCACTACGGGTCACTGTCATGTTATACTAGTTCCTTGTCATACCATGCTGTGTACAATAGTTATTCCAAACATATTAAGCAAAATCAAGTTCATGCAAAAAGGCGTAAGGATATAAAATGGGCGTAAAATACCTAATAAAATACTAATATAAAATAGGACTATAGAAGAGCCAAGATCAAGAAATAACAAATTCATCATAGACAAGTAGGTTGTGCAGGGTATGTACTACGCAGGGTGCCAAGTGCGCAGGATGAGCTGCGTAGGGTACCAACTGCGCAGGGTGCCAAGTGCGCAGGGTAAGTTGCGCGACAGATGGATTGCGCAGGAAATGGGTTGCGCAGGAAATGGGTTGCGCAGACATGAACTGCGCGAGGGATGGCTTGCGCAAGGCTGGCTTGCGCATGGCTGGCTTGCGCCAGCGCAGTCCAGCGCAGCGCAAAGCACTGGCCAAGTGATTGCGCAATCGGCCATGCGCTAAAGAGCACAGGCCGGGGGTGCGCAATCGGCCATGCGCTAAAAAGCGCAAGGCAGGGGGCTGTTCTTCCTGGCCGAGAGCAAGTCCAAAAATACTAAGAACTTCAATTCTTCATATTTTTGTCAAATCAAAACCAAATCTAGATTTTCAAAGTTCTAACTTGAGTAAAATTGAATTCTCTTCCACATGGAAGCATCAAAACAAGCAAAAATCAAAGTTTAATAGATCAAAACCAAGAAATTCCGAAAATGGTTAAAACCTAGATCTAGAAGAATAAAAGCTCCAAATCACAAAATTCCAAGTTCTAATGTTGATCTACATGTCCTAATCTATCAAATGGACAAATAAAATTGGGTGCTTATTTGTTGGCAAGGTGCACTTGCCTAAGTGTTTGTGTGGTGTGTGGAGGAAGAAGAAGAAGATGGAGAAAATAAATGGAAATTATGGAGGAGAGAGAAAGGTTGGTGGGTTTTAATGGTGGTGGGTTGTGGTGTGTTGAGGGAGGAGTGTAGGTTAAAGTGTACCAATTCATTATGAACCAAACCAAACAAACCAACTCCACAAAATAAAACCAAGCCATGGTCTAAACCCATTTACGAGAAACCAAAATCCGCAAGTCGAAAAAAAAATACGTGCAAAATCAAATACGAGCATAATACAAAATACAGGAAATGGGGGTGACACCTGCTCCATAATAGGTAGACACCAGGGCCTCATCCTCATCCTCTGTAATATTTTCAACAGGTCCAGTCAGGACAGGAACGAGCACAATACATCTCACGCAGTGCATTATGATAGGAAATATAAAGCATACAATAGAGTAAAATACAGGAAACGCTGAAGGAAGATACATGTAGTAAAAGATAACTGTAATGAAATATCTACTATAATAGAGAACTAGCAGTGACTAGTGAGTCAGAGTAAAATATAGACATGTGAATGGCATAGAGATTCATGACTACAGCTAAGAGTGATTCATGACTACAGCTATTGGGGTAATATCCACATGACTATTTCCACTCCCCCATCCCCAATCAATACACAAGGATCCGTTCAAGTTATGTTAAGATTCGTGATAAGCCCATAAATGGAAGATTCATGAGAGGTTCTGTGAACATGAGAGTACATGAGTCACAAGCGATTCGTGAATCTACGAAAGCATAGAGATACATGATGATTCGTGAAAAGCACAAACATGCTGTATCTGATGCTCCCGAGGGGGATAACATCTCATGAAAAGATCCATATAGTACCAATCCGTGATAACAATCGTGTCAGCATCAAGTAAAGTAATCTAGAGCAAGAATATAAATCCTGGCAAATATGAAACGGTCAGAGAATGTACTCGCCTGATAACTGAATGTCTGAAGAGGATATACTGTCTGAGGAGAGGTGTATGGCTCCTAATCAGAGCAATACAAGTCACAATGTATCCACAATGGTAAAAATAAAGTATACAATGCATACTACATGATTCTATGTCAATCTGGTCAAAAGTCAACTCTTGGTCAACTCAACAGTCAAACTAGGTCACAGGAAGTCATACTAGGTCAAATAAGGTCAAACAAGATCAAACAAGGTCAAACAAGTTTAATCTAGGTCAAAGTCAACTCCTGGTCAACATTCTAATCAAACTAGTCAAATACTAGTCAACATGATCAATCTGGGTCAAGTCTAGGTCAAACTTAGACCAACTAAGGTTTTGGTCAAACAAAGACTAGCCAGTAAGGTAATTAGGTCAAACAAAGACTAGTCAATAAGGTAATTGGGTCAAACATGGTCACACTAGTTAAACTAGTCATTTTTAGGTCATTTAGGTCATGGTTTGACCAATAGTTGACTTTAGTCAACCATGGTCAACAAGGGTCAACTTGCTAGTCAACCTAGGTCTACTAAGCCTATTGGTCAACTCCAAACTCACTAACCATAGACCATAAGCCATAATCCCATGTATCTAGGACACTAGTAGATACATATAGGTATCTAATATATATACAATAGATACATACACTATCTACACCATATATATATTCATAGGCCATATATATATACATATATAAATAGCTAACATATATACATATATACATTTTCATATATATATATAAGCACATATATATATACCCTCAACTATATATACACCAATGTATATAGTTGTATATAATATAACATATTATATATAACATATATTATAGAGGGAAATAGAGAGAGAGATGTGAGAGAGTGAAAGAGAGAATTAGAGAGAGTGTGAAGGAGAAAACAGTGAGAGAGAGAGAATGGGCTGGACAGGAAAAAGGGGGGGCTGTTCTCAGATTCCTGAGAACAGAAATCACAGCCCCCAACACACACACAAAACACCCACATACCTACATATTTATACCTACATGTATATACACATGTACACACATGTGTATACACCCAAATTCCTCCCACACACTCACATACATATATACTACATATCCATACACTGAAAATACACATATACATGTATAAATCATAACAAAATGGGTTTTGAAATTCATTTTGGAAAACTGAGAATAAATCCCAAATCTGGAATTATGGACTGTGTTCTCGAAAAGTAGGTAATCTCAAATACACACACTAAACCGAGCTAAGGCTCGAACCTAAAGGTTGGTAAGTGTGTCCCACAGTGTCCCAAGTGCCTGACCCGACACCACGACACGAAATAATGTGTCCAATCACTCAAAAACCCAATCGGGTAAATCCTGATACGCACACGCGTACACAGCGTCGTGCACGCGTTCCTCACGCTCGTGGACATACCACGAGACACACGTCTCGTGGTCATGCACACGTGTAGCCCACACATAGGGCTACACGATCCACACACTGACACGCGTCCACGAAACTCCTGGACACGATACAAAACCCGTATCAGTCGTGAAAAACACGACTGATACACACGTTCAGACCGCGTCGTGCACGCGGTTGCACGTCTCGTGCTCGTAACACAGGACACGATACATCTCGTGGTCGTGTCCTCGTGTTCGCCACTTGAAGGGCTACACGCTTGTGTCACCACGAGGTGTCTTCGACTCGTGTCCACACGACACGAAGGCCGTATCTAAGTCAAATTTTCGACTGAAACGCGCGCGTGCACAGCAGTCGTGTCCAGTGCGAGTGAGTTTTCTCACTCGATACGACACGAGAAGCCGTAAGATTTAGGGGGCATGTTCACAGACATTGCCCCCGTGTCCATGCCAATTTTGGCGTGTCCACGTGCTCTATGCAGTGAGCACGAGCAGCGTGGTAGCAGGGCACTGTGTGTGTGTATCGTGCAGTGAGTTCGTATCCGTTTTGGACACGGATACAGCACGAAAACGTGCTCAGTCCACTTGGGTTGTAACCTACAAGTCTAGGGCTATCCAAAAATGAAATTTGTTTTACATTTTAACAAAAACCAATCCTTTGTGGCATTTCATCAAACAAGGGTTTTCAAACACAGATACGTGTCCGATACGGACACCAAACCAATCCTAATTCCTACCAAACTTTGTCCACAGTTCCATGGTACCTAGATGCATGCAACTATGAAGAGAAAACACAATATTAACAAGGTTTATAGGTATTTACCTATTTGGTGAAAAGTCAAGAAAACACCAAAGTAGGGGGGTATCCTCTTCTCTTGGTGATGCCCAAAGCTCCACAAATCCTTGATAGCAGGCCCTAATTAGTATCCTCTAGTGTAGGGGAGTCCAATGCAAGAAACTAGAGGTGATTTGGATCAAAATTGATCAAGTTATCAAGGTTTGAAGGTGGTGGATTTTCTAGGTTTGATTCATGTAAAAATTGATCATGAATGGAATGATAGGTTAATATAGGAAGGGGGGTAGTGCTAGGGGGGTGCCCTTGGCCGGCCATGGCAAGGGGGGGTGTCCTTGGGTTGCTTCCAAGCTAAGGAAGGTTGACTTTCATGTAAAGGTAGCTTAGATCTTTAGGTTTCCAAAGAAATATCACAAGGATAAATATCTAGATATTTTCTATACTTTAACCAATGCAAATATCTATCCCCTTAGCATTCTAGGTTAGTAACTAATCTCTAGATTAGGCTAAACTTGGTTAGGGGCTCTCATGACACTAATCAATAATTAAATAATAATAAAACACATAAATCCAAATAATTCCAAATAAATCCTAGAAAATTACCAAAATACCCTTTAGGCTAAAAGCCCTAATTTGATGTTCTAAACCTATGGCTAGGCTCACATGATCATGGTTAGTCTCTAGGTTATGAAATCTCTAGGGTTTACACTAGGGTTTAATATAAGTCACAAAGTCATAAGTCATGACTTAGAAAATGGTTTTAACTAACTAAAAATCACCAAAAATCATATCATGACTATAATACCATTAATAAATAATAAAAATAATAATTTTTCAAAAATATCCCAATTTTAGAAAACTGGGTGTTACAAGTCTACCCACCTTAAAATAATTTCGTCCTCGAAATTTAGATGGTCGTACTCCTCCTAGGTCAAACCTCAAACAATCAGGGACGAAGCCACTACCTAGCAACATGCAAGGTCAACAAGCAAAATATGGATAGTAGACCTATACTGGGTCATGTCCAAAAATTGGTTGGCAGTTTTAGGTCATAAGGTGTCCTTAATCCAAATCGAAATCAAAAGTAACTCCATGGGGTAAATCAGGATGGAGTCTCGGGTCAGGAAAATCGTACTAAGCAAATGAAGCACACAATGGTATGCCTGAGTGGGACACTAAGGTCATGGATGTAGAGTGTTATGTCTAGGTCATGTATGCGAAGTCAGTTTTGAGAAAACAACTAGTCTTGTGCTCCTAACTTAAAAGTCACGGTAATGTGCCTACGATGATCATAATTTCGAGTGGGAAAGGTCTATGGCCTAAATTGAACCAGAAATTGTGATGCAATAGTAGTGTAAGGGGCAGGTTAAGTGGGACAGTCCTGGTCATAGGTATAGACTGGGAAGATAAGGAAACAATAAATCACAGGGCTAAAAGGATTACCATTCTATGGTCAGAGCTACTCTATCAATTCTAAGTCAAAAGGCATAACACATTCTTTTAAGGGAAATTTCTTGACAAAAGAAGTTATTCAAGAAATTATATTAATAGCTAAAACTACTCCTACTCCTACTCCTACTCCTAAGTAAGAGAATAAAGAAACAAACAAACAATCGACAAAAATCAAAAAGAACTACCAGGTCAAAACTGATCACTAATAAAGAAATAGGTAGGAGCAGATGGAATTGGATTTCAAGATAGATATAGTGAAGCAAGGTGGGAATGGAATTTAGAAGAACAGAACCTGCAAGCACATCGCCAACTGCCTGAGCATCCTCAACTGTCATGGCGTAAGCACGCCCCTGCTGACCTCTTCCAGCCTGTTGCTGAAACTGCATAAATCTCTGCTGCTGTGGCTGTAACGGTCCCCTCTGCTGCTGTCCTACCGGAGCCTTGGCTCTTGCTCCTGGTGCTGCTCCCTGTGCTACTCTGCCTGTGTACTGGAAACACTCCCTCAGCTGGTGGTCCGCTGCCCCACATAGTAGGCACCAGCCCAACCTCTTCCTGCACTCTCCCATCCATGTCCCGGTTTCTTACAGTAGGGACAACTGGTAGTCTGCTGTCTCGGGGCCTGTTGTAGCTGCCTCGGCTGCTGATACTAATGTGGCTGCCTCTTTTGATGCTGATAGTGAGGCCTCTTGGCCTGACCTCCACTGCTGCCTGCTCCCTGTGTATCACGGCCCCTCTTGAGCTTCAGCTCAAGATCATCCTCAGCTGCCATCGCTCCTGCCAGAATCTCCTCAAAGGTGGCATTCCTGTCACTCTTGGTCAAGGACTTAACTTCCTTGACCAAGCCCTTCCTGAACCTCCTCGCCTTCGCTGTCTCGCTAAGGCCCTCCACGAATCTGCTCAACCGGCAAAACTCACCAGAATACTCCTCTACAGTCTGGTTCCCCTGAACCAGGTTCTCGAACTGGGTCTCCAAAGCACCGACTGCCTGATTCGGGAAAAACTTCCCCTTGAAGGGCTCCTTGAAAGCTCCCCATGTCTGCCCTGGAGTGCCTACTCTCGGGTCCGTCTGATACCAGGTACGGGCAAGATCCCGCATCTGGCTGGCTGCTGCCTCTATCTGGAGTCCGGCTGGTATCTCCGCCAGTCGGAAGATCTCCTCAATGTGCTCAATCCAGTCATCAGCATAAAGAATCCCCTCTGTCCCCAAGAAGTCCCTGGGGTTCATCTTCTTGAAGTCCTGAATGTCCGAAATCCTCTGCTGTCGTGGCTGTCCCAATCCTCCCTGTGGCTGGACAGCCAACCTCTCCACCGTCGCCCTAGCCAGCTGATGGACCTCATCTATGCCCCTGGTAAACTCCGTCGTATGATGCTGCTGCTGGGCCTGCTGCGTCTCTAGGAAATGCTGGAAGTATGAAAACATCTGTGCAGCATCCACTAATCCAGATGGCATCGACGGCTGGAACTGCTGCTGGTACTGCTGGTGCTGCTGGTGCTGCTGAAACTGTGGCTGACGAAACTGCGGGGGAGGCATGTCTGGGGTAGCTGGGATGGTCCCCCGAATAAGTAGAGGTGCACCCCCAAATGTGGCAGAAGCTCCCACATGAGCTGGAGTAAGGGGAGCTGTGGTCCCCGGGTCCTAGTGAGCTGGACGAGAGGTGGCAGACCTCTCAGTGGTGTCACCTGGACCGAGACGCTGTGATCGTGTCTCCACCATCGTGAAGACAGATCAATAAGAAAGTCAATAACGGTATAAGGATGATAGTATCAAAGGACAATATGAAATAGATTATACAGATTTGAACATAAGTCAGTAGATTCAAATCCATGGAAATTTTTTCCTAATTGTGATTGAGTATCCACTCCCTCTAAGCCTATTCCTTAAATCCTATCACAGGCTGTAGTGATACTCTAGTTTGAATACCACTACATAAACGTGACCTGCATGGGCCACCACTAAAAACGTGTCACGACCCGCACCCTAGAGTAAGGGCACGAGAAGTGTCACGCCCCGCTCCCGTAGGAGCGATCGTCCTCGCTAAGGCGTGATGCCGCACGGGCCTAGGTTACGCCCGTGCAAGGCCAAGTCCAGAAACGGCCGATTTGATTTCTAGGCCACAGAGTCGCACAGAGTGTCCCCATTTGCAGCGGAAAATAAATGAACACAAGTTGAATACGAAATCAAACTCTTTATTGATATTCAAGAAGTTACAAGCGGCGCTAGGCCGATATTACAAATCGCTCAAGCTCTCTCTCTCTGAAACATAAAAGGGCGTGCCAAGTGGCTTACAAGATGGAATGATTCATGGCGATGTTCCGATACATTATGTCCTGTATAGGGTGCTTCAGCTCCTTGCAACGCTCCAAGGCTCCAGAGATAGCTCCGCGCCTTAGCACGTTCGATTGGAAGCTCCGCACCTGCCGACGATACCTGCATCCTGCAAGTAGACTGTGGGGTTATCAGTACATTGTTATGCACTGGTGGGGAGGCTAGCTCGCCCACAACGCTATCATTACCAAACACGTATCATTTACTTTTGTGCATCTCTATCATTTATTGTCTTTCTAATCTTGCCTTAGGGTCATTTTCATGGCATATGATATATCCTATCCCGTGTTACCGATTCCATAGTGTCGCATGGAAATACATGCATGACTTACCCATACTTACCGTCCGGCCTTCCCTGTTCAATGTAAACCAAGTTAGTCAACAATTCATATGTAATAACATAACGTGCCTCATGTAAACTTTCAATATCAAGGGCGTGTCCCTGCCTCGGTTTCTAGCGCGCCGTTGGCGTATTTTCTAACTCCTTTGCCAAAGTACTTTCGATTATCTGGTGTGTTATATTCAAGCCCGTTCAGAAGGCACTTCATTTAGTTAACTTAGACTACTTTGATTTTAATGCAAGGACTTGCACGTGGATTGCCACCAGCAAAGCCCACTTAACTCTATATGCACCGATCGCTGGCACCACAAGCCATCCTGGACATATTCCCCTTGGTATTTTCTCACCTATCATGGCGTGCGGCTGGTTCACCCTGATAGTCTCTTGAAATACCCCGCACTTTACGTCTCTTGGTGCCCAAGCCCGCCCAAGCAGCCCGTAAGCCCCTTTTGGATCCGCCTAGGCCGGCATATCCCCCCTTTGATCATGCCGCGGAATCCCCTTTCACGGTCACAGCATACGCCACCCCTCGCTCGTACCGTTGTCCACGACCATTTCGTATTTATTATCATTTTAACTTAATGGCTGTCTTTGAGCCTTAGGCTAACCCTTAGCCTTCTTACGTTATCGACCAGGTTGGCGTCCGTGCACGCGGGTAGCGAGTCCCGATGCACGTGCCCGTCACACCTGTCGCTAATCCTTCTTTCTTTTCTTATCTTTTCAAGTTTCCTTTCCTTTTCT